>VZTM01034139.1:75684-94507 GCA_013400555.1 Jacana jacana | reverse complement strand
CTTTGCAATATACCTTGTCGCAACATCTGTGTCCCCTCTCTAGATCTGACTCTTGACATTTACACTGAATCCTATCTTCTTTGTGAAAGAATTTAGTACACACAAGGATTAATTGTTTCTTCTGTTCTCAAATCCCTTTCTGTGATCGAGTACACATGGCCGCTTTGCTGCTCTGGTATGAATAACTCAAAGAGTAAAAACCCTCTGAAGTCTAGCTCATAAATACACTGGACAACTGACCAAAACCTATTCCCATCTCCTCTCTTTCACAGTCTCTTCCAGGCAACTGCACTCACAAATTATACACAATATTGCTCTATATACTGCCCCTGACATGATGGCAGTATTCTGCAGCTCAGGCTGCAACAATTCATGGTACATGGCATGCCTCTCAGCGAGGTGAAAGACATATCACAAGCTAGCTCTGTGGCTGCAACATGCTGTAGCCTGGGTCCCTTAGTAGAAAAGAAAACAAACAAACCCAAAAAATAACCCAAAGCATGACATGACTTTCACTCCCCTGAGAGGCATGCCATACATCACAAAACACTGCAGCCCTGCTCTGCACAGAAGTATTTTTACAGTGTCATGTTCTCTAAACAGTTGTCACTCTTTAAAATCTTGTTTAATTTCATTAAATATTATTCAAATCTCAACTGCAAATATAGAGTAATGAGTGCAGGCACTTACCTTGGTATAGCAGTGACTGAAGAATAAAGTACGTAAGATTTGCCATGCAGATCTATGTGCAAAAGCATTTCCTGCATAACCAAACACCTAATATTGAGTTGTAAGTAAGTTTTAGTTTAATCAACGTTATGTTTCTGTCTTTCAGAGACTGGAGCAGTCTCAGATAGGTAAGATCAGGGCTCTGAAACACGCTTAGTGAGCCTGAAGATGATATTGCCAGAAACAGCCTACCATTCTGCAAGTATTTATTCTGCCTATCCATCCCTTCCATGATCAGAAAACCTTACTTCAGTTTAAGGGTTAGGAAAGAAAACACCATACAACAACAAAGTAACCTAAATTTGAAAACATCCATTTCATAAACGACCTGGTGGCCTATTCTTTTCTATCTACTCTCTCAGAGAATACAAAAAACTATCTAGACTATCGTTAATGCACAAGAAATTCCCTGACTTGAAGGGGTTTGAATTATGCTGTTGCAGAACTACAAAGGTACTTTGAAAATAAATATGTTTTGAAAATTCTGCCTGTGAAGGAAGAGTGTTCTTTTACACCACCCAAACAAGCTTTCTGGAAAACCAGAGAGCTCATGCAATAACTGCTACAGCTTCTAGCAGTCAGTCTGTATTTACGGTATATCGGAGATCAACCATGAACCACTTCCATAGTGAAAAGAATTATTTGCATTTGTTTCTTACAGTATTTTACTCACACCAGTATCTGGAGAGAGTGCATGTGTGTGTAGAAATTGCAGTATCAAGTCCCAAAAACCTGGTTGTATCCAGCGTTCATTCATGCTCAGACATAGGGTTCCATATAAACCCAAACGGGCTTCCTCCAAATAATCTAGAAATTTAGTCATTTTTACAGACATAGAAATTGACATCTTCGTAGAAATGTAAGATAACTCTTGCATTTATTCATAAACAAAAGCCCACCCACAAATATCTCATTTTTCCTCCTCTCTGACTACATAAATGGACGGGAGGAACCAATCATCTTCATCGGCAACACACTGAGAAAACATGTGGGCAAAACCTTTTATCTCACCTACTTTTCCAGTTGTGACCACTAAAAGTTTCTGATCATATCTCTAATCATGCTACAGTGAGTGCAGAAAAAAGACCCCCTCACACTAATTGGCCTTTTCACTTGCTTAATATGACTTTTGTTTGGGATACTGCAAAACTGTTTGTGGTATAAAATTGACTCAGAAAGTTTCAATAAATCCTAAGAGAGCTTTTAAACAGATGACAATTTTGACACCATCATGATGCTTATGGCCATCTTGCCACGCAGAAGTTAATACTATGTCAAATAAGCACACTTTTACATGCAGCACACCGCCACTTAAAAACCCCGAGCTTTTGAGTTCTTGCCATGCAGGAGTGCTTTGTGCCCCAAACCTCATCACCTAAATACTTCTTACAAAAGTTCACACAGCCACTCACGAGCTCACTGATTATCACCCAAGTAGTTTATTCAGGCGAATAAACACTTCATGTGCTGAAGCATTCACCAGCCACCCCTGTAACATAACAGGGATGTTACATCTTAATCTGGTAAATCTTACTCCAGTAGTTTACAGTTGCCAAACCCGAATTCCCACACGTTCCCCTGATGCCTATCTACAAGGGAACAACTGGAACGTTTCACTCCAGACTCCAGCTTCATCGCCTAAAGCCAGCCTAATTGATAATTTAAGATAATATTCCATATTTTGTAATGAAGTACATATATTACTCCTCTTCATTATGCCCTGGAGAGTAGATAGACAAAAGGAATCAAGTGGGAACGCAAATGTTAACCGCTCCAGCAGGATTCTCCAGGGCTCACTAGTTAGCAACCATACTCAGACGTACTTATTGCAGCCAAAAGGGGAAAGATTACCATGACTAATGGGGGATTTTAATAGTCAAGATTGATTTTGTTTTAATTTTAAATGAAAAAAATAATAGAATCATAAAATGGTTAGTTGGAAGGGACCTTAAGGTCCTTAAAATCATCAAGTTCCAGCACCCCTGCCATGGGCAGGGACACCTCCCACTAGAGCAGGTTGTTCAAAGCCCCATCCAGCCTGGCCTTCAACACTTCCAGGGACAGGGAATCCAGGACTTCCCTGGGCAACCTGTTCCAGTGCCTCACCACCCTCACAGGAAAGAATTTTTTTCTAGTATCTAATCTAAATCTCCCCTCTTCTAATTTAAAGCCATTACCCTTTGTCCTGTCACTACACTTCCTAACAAAGAGTCCCTCTCCAGCTCTCTTGTAGGCTCCCTTCAGATACTGGAAGGCTGCTATAACATCTTCCCGGAGCCTTCTCTTCTCCAACAATTTAATAATATCCAACAAAACCACAAACCCAAGAATACAGTTGTGCACACAAAAAAACAAGTCACATCTCCAGAGACCTGAGTGCAACTGGACTCCAAAAGCCAATTACAAAGGAGACACAGGAAAGGCTTTGGTAAGGACACTTCACAACCTGATAAAATCAATTCTCTTCTCTTGATGTCCTTCTCAACATAAGTATGGAATACTTTATCTACCTTTCCTAGATTGTGGCAAACTAAAACTGGATTTGAGTGACTAAAAAATGTATGGAAATGTATAGTATTGATATGCTATCCTGCTCATCCACAGAAGAAACCAAATTACAAATAGTCAGTCCCCTGCTTGAACGAAGTGTTTTTATGCAGCCAACCTCTAACTCAGCTGCATACGGCTTCTTCTCTCCAAGGACTCAAAATACTTGAGTCTTGCAGTTGTCACAAGGGAATCTGCTGAGGACACATAGCATCCAAGCCCTCCTAGGTTTTATCTACAAGCCAAGTCATAGAATCATAGAATCATTTAGGTTGGAAGAGACTCTTGGGATCATCAAGTCCAACCATCAGCCCTACTCTACAAGTTCTCCCCTACACCATATCCCTCAACACCACATCTAATCTACCCTTAAACACAGTCAGGGATGGTGACTCCACCACCTCCCTGGGCAGCCCATTCCACTGACTGACCCCTCTCTCTGTGAAAAACTTTTTCCTAATGTCCAGCCGGGCAATCTGGTAGACTTAACCACTAGACATAGCCTAGGCATGCTAGCACATGTGCCCTGTGCATTCAGGTGCAGTATCATGCTACAGCAATAGACAGTCTTTACTCTGATCACCTCCATGTCACATTATACTTCACCTTTACCATGGAGGCTACATGGCTTGAGATCCCTCAGGTTCTTCACTCAGATAAGCAAAGGAGCAATGAGATTTGGGAAAGATAATACAAGATTTTACTAGTGCTGCTCCACCAACCTGGCAACAGCTTTAATAGGCGATAAGCGAGATCAGCAAGGGTGAGTGAGAAGGGTTAAAAACCTACTACTCTCAACTCAAATTCTTTTCAGGAAACATGACCACCCTTCCAGTAAGTTACCACGTTTCAGTGAACTGTAAGAAGACCTTTGAAATCCTATGGCAAAGTGTTTCTGCTGGCTCATGAAATGATAGGCAAAAAAATCAGCTATGCCACGTAGAAAAACACCATACAGGCGTCTTGTAAGATGACTATTTGATCTAGGTGTTCCTGCTCCAGCAGGGGGATAGGACTAGATGATCTTTCAAGGTCTCTTCCAATCCCTGATATTCTGTGATTCTGTGATGACCCTAGAGATGCAGAAAAAGCTAACAAGATATTAGCAAAAGACATTTCCAGCTGCTTCACTGACTGCCCATTCCAAAACCAATGAGTTAACCTTTCGGGACCATAAGTGCTGGCTGTGGATGTGTCAAGTAGAACTTATGAAGGAAAGTGTCTAACCTTAGGTTTACTCCTTGTGACTCAGACTTAATTTCTACAAAAAGCATGCTACATGACAATCTTGCTCAGATTGCACTGCATCTGCATTCTTTCTTTCTATGAACTAAGGGAGTACTTGAAGACATGAAAAGTGTGCTGGTAAATTACTGGTAATTGCTCTTGTTCAAGGATAAAAACTACACAGCCACTGAAAAAACTCAAGTTGTAGGAATTACAGTCCCCCCATGTCTTCCCCTTTGGGTTTGTGGCTGGATTTGGTCTCTTTTGGAAAAATTTTAAAAGCTTTGCAAAGTCTGAATGGCTGGTTTCAACTTTAGAACTAAAACTGGTCTTGATTGATGATTTTAGAAATAGCCACCAAATCACTCATACCATTTCTAAATCACTTCTGCTAGCTCAAGAAGGGATGCCCACCAACTGAGATGTAGTATCACACTGTTAAATACATTGGCTGCCTTTCCCATTTGACATCCCCACTCAAAGTGCAAAGCAAGCTTCAAGTGTCAGAATCAGACTCCTGCAGAGAGATCCTCACAGACATACGGATCCAGCAATGGAAGCTGACAAAGTTATTTATGCACTTGCTCTTCTATGGAGCTTTTTTGAGTCATCACAGCTGTGCACATCAGGACTTGGCAGGTTTTAGGCCTACAGTATCTTCAGGTATGAACAGCAGTCAGAATTTGAAGCACAAAGTCTCTCTTACCAAGCTCCTATACAAGGGAGAATTTTAAATTAAGTTTTGCTCATGCAAATTGCTTACATCTTTCACAGACAGAATCTGACAATAAGTGAACACTGTACGATATAACAGCATTGAGTGAAGTACTTCACTTCATGGGGGGACTTCATTCAGGAGCCAGATAACACCTTAATGAAGCAATGGCTGTCACAAGGCAGCTGATGATCTCTTCTGCAGCATTTCACATGTCTCTCAGCGTGCAGAAAAATGCTTAAGTCAAGCATATCCTTGCAACTATCAATTAAAACATTTAGGGAATCTTATTTTCCAAGCAGCTTAATAAACAATGATGCTTCTTTGTTAGAAGTCCCTTTAACATAAATTCCACCTGCTACTTCGCAACTAATGACAATCTAAGAGTTAAACATAGTAATAGATTTGATGGCCTTTATTCAAAAATAATTTTACTCAAATTAAGTTTCATGAAAACAGCTATTACTTGCTCCTGCAAAGTCCAACATAATTAATGTAATTTCCGCCAGATGTAATAGGAACAGTTTCAATTACCCTACTTTTCAATTATTCTCCATAATACCTTTTCTTTTAGAAATACTAGAGTGTCTTTTTATTAATAAAGTGTTAAACTGATAATGATGATTGGGGAAGTGAGGGGAGGAGGGGAGGAACTGTCTACACAGGAAAAATTGTATCATATATTATTTACCCCATCTCACTCAAACTCCAAAGAAAAGGGAAAGACAGAATAAGTGACTTAATGTGAATATCTGAATTGGACACGCAGATGAGTTATAAGGATTAAGGTCAAAGGATAGATAAAGGGCATAAATCTGCTCAACGCTCATTAAGGTGCGGATGTTTTATTTAAGGGCACTCCTAATTCAGAACAACGGTAGTAAAAAAAAAATAAATCTGTAAAACCAGTACTGTCAGTTTTCTACTAAAGCAAGGCCTTTTTGAATCTTTGTGTGTGACTTAAACTAGTGGCACAAAAATGTAATTTGAGAAAGCTCCTTTACAATGAAATAATTAAATTCCCATTTTGAAGTAGTAGAGATGGCAGGGGGTAGAAAACATTGCATACTATTACAAGTACTGTATCAATCCTTTACAGTCAAAATTGCTGTGTTCCAGAATAACTTCCTTACCTGACAGAACATACCAGCTAATTAAAAAGTGTTCATATCCACAGATCTAGTTCAGGAATGGCATGTCCTGTTCTGAGGTTAAAGTGCTTTCAGAACACAACAGTAACACAACAAACTCATCCACTCGTTCCAGCTGTGTCCTGGTTATGCCAACAGAGGCCTTTTTGACCATCAGATCTGACCCTCAGACTTTTTTTAAAGACAAAAGGTCTCTGTGCCTGTCGCTCTGCTATTCAAAGTGTTTTACATAGCTCTACAAGCAATGAAGTACAGAATATGTTATTCTATAAAATCTTTTCACGTATTGATTTATGCAGGATTTTAATATGCAAAGAGCAGCATAAGTTCCTTTGTTATTATTTTTGTTCCTTTTATTTCACATAATCTTCTACTTCAACATTTTAGAATGCACCCCATTCATTTTGCTTGCCACTCCAGAAGTCACATCAACTAAATACCTTTTTGTGCTAGAATTGGTAGTTACAAAAAGGTCAAGCCGGTTTTACAGACTAGACATAGCTGTTTAGCAATGTTTTATTTTTACTATGCCATACAATAAACATGGATAAGACAGAATAGAGAATTAAGAAAGTGTAAAAACCTCTAACAGTAAGAATTGGGCTAAAAGTGTACGAGAAGTTAGATTTAAACAAGTAAAAATATGTATGAGTAGTACCCCTAAAACAAGCCATATTTTGAAATGTCTATTTACCTTTCCATTTAAATCCTGCTTTGTAGCAATTAAAGACTTATCAAAATCCATTTCCATCAATGTGAAACCTGGCATTACAGTCCTCAATTTAGATGCATCTCCCCTTTCCTAATTTTGAAGAAAAATTGATGTAAATCACTCCAGACCTTTTCTTTATTAGATGAGAAACTCATAACCGCATTGCTTTTCTAACCAAGCAAAAAACCCTAATAACAAAGAACTGACATAATCAGTTGAATCATTCCACATTTTTTTATTGTGTAAGAGCAAAAGGAGACCTCCGTTACCAAAGCTTCTTAGCAAAGGCCTCACACAGATTACATTTCAAAATAATAGCATCAAATATATAGAAACAAAAGGATACATCACTCAATACACATTATAAATAAAAACATTAAAAGTTCCAGTATGGCATCTCTTACTCAGGCAAAACTGCCTTTCATTTCAGCCCAGACAAGTGCAAGATTAAGTCTATGGTCATTCCATGTTAAGAGCAGTGTTATAATGGACAAATTCTCTTATAGTGAGCCACAGTTTTTAACGGCCTTTAGGTAAGGTCTGTAACAAGACTTCAGCTACAGCTTTGAGAAAAATCACTACCCCACCTTGAGGTGCACAGGTAACTGTACAGGCCAAAACTGCTCATGACAAAGGGAAGCAGAGTCTGGAGCCAGAAGAACACACCAGAAGAACAGATCCAAGAGGAAATAGAGTTATCGAACACTTCCTCAAAGCTCCTTCACAACCTATCCTGCCTTGCCAAGAACCAAGGTAGATTTCACAACAGTACCATTGATAACACCAGGTGCTCCAGCATTTAGGGATTAGCAGACTGGAAGTGCACTTTTTAAGGAGCTTTCAAACATGGACATTTACTATGGTTCGGTTTGCAGAGTGGGGCAGACACTGGGGTCTTTTTGGATGAAGCTAAATCACAATCTCAATGCAGCCAGAGACAGTCCATCCAAACAAAATACCAAGCCAGAAGAAAGCCCTACCCTGCGTATGAGACCTCATTTGTGTGCTGGAAATGCCAGTCCTCATTTCAACCTTGCCAAAGCTTTAAGGTACCCACAGGAAGAGATTATGTTAAGCCACCAACACCAACAACCAGGCTATCGCAACACAGTCCTCAGAGCCATTCACTCACATGTTCACATTACCAATGCTATTATTTAATGTCTGAAATTTGAATACCTGACCCAGTTATCAGTAGAAAACATCTTAGAATAAATTAATGAAATGAATATAAAACACAAATTACTATGAATATAAACCACAAATGACTGGGATGGTCACTCAACTGTTTATCCAACTGGTCCTAAGGGAATCTGAATACAAAGATGCTGAATAGCTGCATCCTATAACCTGTCACCAGGATGAGCACATATGCAAGAGGAGTTGTGCCTATTTGCCACGTAACAACCTTCAAAAATGGTTTCAAGAGAACACTAATTTTAATCATCACTCGTGTGCAAAGCAAAAAGTAAAACCCATTAGGAAAAAAAAAAAAAAAAGGGAAAATCTGCAGACATGAACACAAACCAGTGAAAGAGGAGTGATTAGTTAGGATAAAAAAATCACTTCTCAGCTCAAGCCAAAGCCCTTTGAAAGGGGTCAGGGAGCACATGAATAATCTTGTCAATAAAGTATACTTTTCTTTCCTAGAAGCTTTTGTCACAAATCCTCATTAAAGGTTCCTAAAGAAACTGACCTGTAATTAGATGAGAGAAGATCCTGCCCTTCATTTCCTATCCTTTGATCACTTATTAATTAATGAAAAAAGTAAATGTCCTTTCAAAGCAGTTGCTAAGACAGACCTTGAAATATATATATACCTGGTTCTACACTGTTCAGTGCACTCAAGTGATCAAGATGGGGCAAAGAGGAAGATGATGCATGAAGAGAGAGTAAGGTATAGAGTTTACAGTTTAAGAGATGAGGATTACTGTGACAGGTTGGAGAATACCTTAAGCAGATGAGTGAAGACAAAGATGAATACAAAGATATAAATGGAGAGAAAACAAAAAATCTCTGCCTTACACAAGCACTTAGAAAGGGAAAGTTATCACTCAGGAAAGACACTAGAATTAACTCACTGTTCAGAAGCAGACAACTAGAAGGTTTGACATTATTAGGAAAGGAACAGTAAACACAAAGCATAGTGATATGACTCCAAAAGACCATACACACATTTATGAATTCATACTGCATGCAGTTCTATTAATAGCATTTCAAAAAAAAAAAAAAATAAAGAGATCAAAAAAGTAGAAAAGATGCAGAATGTAGCAAGGGTAATCAAAGGTATGGGAAAATCTTCTTTAGAAAGGGATTAAGTAGATTAGTTTCCCATCTGAAGGAAAAACTAGGGGAGACAGAGAGCAGTACTCTACAAAATTACGCATTGTATAAAGAAGCTGAAGAGATTATTCTCTTCTACAGCAGGGCAGAGGGAAAGAACTAGGTAGCCCCCAGCAGAGTCGTCACTGAGGAAGGCTTAAAATGAAGTGAGAAGCAATTCTGAATTTCATGCAGATTTCCATCAAAATTTTGGAAGTCACTGCCAAAGAACACTAGATCTGAGATTTGGTCAGTTTGCAAAGAGCTAGTATGACCACTGCAATGTGACTGCCAAGACAGAACTTCCAGATGGCTGCATGCTGGTCAAGCACAGCAGCGTCAAAGCCCAAGCGACACATACTTTGCATCTCCTCACACTCTCCTCAGTGTATGCTGCAAGTTCTCGTGCAGCAGGGTAGAAGGACCCTTGGTTAGACCTAGCAGAGCAACTGGTTAGATACAATGGAAAAACTATCAGGTCTTTCTCTTTGTCAGACTTGTTAAAGGCCTGAAAACCCTTTCACTGGGCTAATTCTTGTATAACACAGAAGTTCAGTCTGTGTAACATTCCAAGGAGTATGGTGGAGGAATTGTTTTCTCATTCAACTCAAATCTTTCACAGAGAATTCGCTAAAATTAATTTTAGCATAGGACTTATCTGAGCACTGCAAATGCTAAGTTAAACTTCCAGAAAAAAGAAGAAAACTGGCCATTGGCAAATACTTCATTATTTGTACTCACAGAACAGTTATTTATTTCCTACGAAATCCATTGACAGCCATCTAACAATCAGTCCAGTTTCCCCATCTGCTCCTCTCATGAGAGGTAGAAGGGAAAGCACACAACTGGCAGTTTCTGTGTCTCTCACCCACAGCCCCTGTCCTGGTTTGGCCTCAGACGGCAACAAAGAACCACGTGGCAGCCACTCGCTCCAAAGCCCGTCCACGGTCAGAAGGGCGAAATCAGAAGAAAAAGGCAAAACTCGTGGGTTGGGATAAAAACAGTTTAACAGAACAACAAAACAGTAACAAATAACGCGGGTAAAGAAGTATGAAAACACGATTACAATGGCGATCACTCACCCACTGCAGCCGGGACCCTCTCCGAGCACCAGGCGCGCACCTCCCTCCCCAACTTCCTGTCCCCCTCCCCTTCCCGGCCAGCTCCTGTTCCCCTCCCCCTGCCCGGCCAGCTCCCCACTACCCCCTGGGCATGGCTCACATGGCATGGAATACCTGTGCCCTGCTAGGAGAATTAACCCTGTCCCTCCTGGAACCAGGACAGCCCCTCTTCCCCTAGCTATGAAATTCACTCTGGCAGACAACTATTACATTTCCTCTGAAACCACCAAGACAAATATTTGCATACCTCACCATATATACATGTGTTTCTCTGTATGATGTGAATTTCATTTTGATCCTGACTACAGCAGCTAAAGAAGAGCAGATAAAAGAAGACTTACAAAATTCAGAAAGTATTCTGTCCATCTTTAACAGTAACCTAAATGCTGAAACTAGTCAAACAGCTGTCTGGGGTAGGCTTCCTATTTTATCTAAACTCTGAACTAAAGAATGCAATTCAAGATAAATAAATAAATGAACCAAACAAGAGGTCCAACACCAAACCAAAAGAAGTAACAACCTCTCAAAGAATAAGCAACTGCTGGGCAGGCTTCCTAGTAAAGGACTAGCCATGACCTTCTTTGGAATGGGTATCACGCAGTGTGCCATGTTCACAAACAGTTGGTTGATCAGGAGTTTGTACACTGATTTGTCCATAAATAGCTGTGATACAAATGCTGTTTTCTATTATGGAGTTCTTGAGAGCAATAGTTTGTCTTTCTTGCTTCCAACAGCTATTTTAAAAACAAAGGCTACTCTGGGCAAGCATGCACAGTGACACTGCTTTCAAAACCAATGCATCAGTTTATATGAAGCTTTGACCTCTTTCACTTTTTTTTTACACTAACAGGAAGACACTAAAAAGATTAAAGATCAAGGACCATCCATTTCATACCAAAGGATTCCCCCTTCAGAATCATTTTGACAAGGGTTAGAAAAACATGTAAGAGTTCCACGCACTACTCTTGTTAAACTGAGCAACTCCAATAGCTCCTTAAGAAAGCAGAACTGAGAGAAGCATACCTTTCATCACAGGAAAAAGATAATGTATGAAGACCAAGCTCCAGCTTGACCTTTATCTTCATAAGTGATAACTCTCAAAAGTGACCAAAAGGTTAACTAAACTCTAAAAAGGTCATCTGTCTTTAATCTGGCTATATAGATCCTTTTCTGATGTTCAATAATACACAGCTACTGTTCATTAAATATCACCCGTCCATTCTGTATTTTCACCTTCTGTTTGCAGCAGCAGCTAGATTTTTGTTCTGTCACATTAAATAACTTGCAACTTCTTTCAATCCAGCACCTTTCCTGGGATAGGAAATGTTTCAGAGTTATGTAAATAAATTCCTAACTTTTCTCCTTCTATAATACTTCTGCAATGTCAGGTTCCTATACACACACACACATTTTAGCTCTGAGCACTTTGTTGCTGCCTTCTTTGCCTCAGTATGAGTCTTTCATACTTTTAAGATCCAGTAATCACCTCTTTTGCTCTTCAGAAGCGATGCCGCTCAAATTACATTCAGATAAAACTTATTTCAAAACAATTATATAATCCAAAGTTATACCAGAAATAAAACACTGAACTCCAAATTCAACATACCAAGTAGGAGTATGCAGGATCAGGTTCTTCAGATGTCTACAGAGTTAAGAAAGAACTGTAAAAGGATGTAAGGCATCGGGGTTGCTTTCTTGTTTTTGAAAGAAAAAACTATTGCTATATGTGCAAATGCTTTCTGTAAATTCACAGTTTTCTTGAATTATACAGGTTATTCTTGTCTGTGTTTTTCTTTTTTTACTGTTTTGCAAGGACTGCTAGTTACAGTTTAAGTTCAACATTGCAGGGAATAAAGTTTACTATTTTTTTCTGCTTTTAAGGACAACAGTATTCCAAGGTTTAGCTCCTTCCGTTCTTTCTTAATCAAAATCTGTCTGATCAAATAGACAAGTGTTATCTTCTCAATTTCCATAAGGTATGTAACAAAATCCATAACAAATACTCTATCTACTGCTCATCTGATTAGCTTTCATGTTTTCTGCAGATCTCCCTTAAAAGTCAGTCTGGAATATTCACTGTGAAGAACTTCAATTTTCAAGTTGTTATATATTTTTTTTCTTTGAAAACTGTTTTGAGTTTTGAAAGATGATCTAGCACAGAAAAAAAGGCCACTTAAAAAACCAAACCAGTTCTTCAAACTACCACCATTAAGCTGAAGAGAAACTATGTATCAAGTTACTCAAAATATGTGCTGGTGCTGGATGGGATTCTCCAGTCCTCCTTGGTCCTGGGATTAAACAAAGAACCTAAGCAATCCACAAGCACATACTACTTGTCTACTTCACCTATAGCAATACAGGAGGAAGTAGAGTGCAGTTCCCCATCTAGATGAACAATTTACTTCTATTTCTCTCCTATCTGTATGATAATTGTTGTTATAATTATCATATTTATTGCAAATCTCAGAAGTAATTCTTCACTGTCATGCCCAAATTTGTGCATGAAAAGTCAATTTGGTCATCAATTCAAACCTAGCCTTCACAGGAAGAGGCGAATAGCAATCATCACCCAACCATGCACTAGTTTGAAATGCTGAGGGAAGACAGGCTTTCAAGGAGTGACATCTCCTGAAGGTAATACCACTACAGACAGACATACGAGAGACTCAAGAAAAGGGCAGGGGATGATTGAATCCCCAGCAACCACAGAGTAGCAGAGAGGGCTGCTCGTTTTGTAGACTGACAAAAACAGACTCATGTAAGTCCATCTTTCCTGCATGCAAGGTATCTAATGGCTGCCAAGAGAACCAAGGTTCAGTGTGACGAGGAGGGATCCTAACGGCACCTGGATGTCTGTCCTCTTTACTGTTCTGAACGCTGTACAAATCTTAATGTGCCTCCTAATTTATTAGGCAGCATTTTCTGCTGGTTTCTTCAGGTAACAGTTATGAGCAAAACATCATAAAGTAAGTAACTCTCACTTGCATGCAAGTGGCTATATATTCTTTCCCATGGCTGTAGCCCAGTGTCTGAATCACAAAGACTAAGTACCATTGTTTACCCTCTGAGATACTGGAATCAACAAACTGATGCTTCCCAATCTACAAAAGGGTGAAACTAAGCAAGCTGTGGGCATTTCACAACCCTGTACGCTTCTGAACAAGCCTGCAGAGGGTACCTTATTAACCTACACAGCTGCATTTCAACAGGAACATTGGTTTGTGGATCAGTGGATGGATGAATGGAGCTGCCCTCTGACTCTTGTTTCTCACTGCAGACACACAGCGCTCATGTCAAAGATAATCTAGTCTTATGAGTCAAAGTGAAAGGAAGAATGTTATGCCAAAACCAAATGAGGATAAGAGATGAACGGGAATTAAGAGGAGGGGGTCAAGACTTTAGATTCACATACAGACTTGTTAAAGAACAGTAAGAAAGGATCAGAATGGATGGGGCATAGTTTGTGAGCCTGCCTATCAAGTTCTTCTGCCTACAAAAATCAGTCTAATAGCAAAATTACCAGGGTGTCACTTCAGTCCTCAAAATCCAACCTTTTCTCATTTATTCTACAGCATCTGCAAGAAATACGAAGAGGCACAGCATGTGCTCAGGTCAGCATCTTAACCCTCAGGGATGTTTGAGGCTAATCACAGCCTGACAGTTGCTTAATGATGTATTATGAAATATACTACCTGCAAGCCATGGGACTGAGCCCACTGGTGTTCACACCCACAGACATCACCCTGCAAGTGGTACTTACCACTTTTCTTGTAAAAGGACAAGCAATGAAAAGCTTTAGTCTCTGAATCTACCTTCTTTTCTACACAGTCAGTTTTTAAGCATAGAATATTCAAAGAAAATCACTGGATAGTGACAGGCAACATATTAGCCCTCACAGTCATCAGTGTCACATCCTCAAAAGAAGTCTAATATAAAATACCCTCAACAATCAGTGTGGATAAGGCTTGTAATCATTACATAGCTTCTTGAACCTTCCCAACGACATGTTCATTTGCTTACATGTATCTGAGCTCACACATAGTGGGGAATACGGATATATATTAAGAAAGATGACAGAAATAGGAAAAATTACTTTCTCCCCAGCATGATTAAGGGAATTTTCACAGAAGACGACTTTTAAGCAGCAGTTTTACTGTATGCTATGAAAATGGCCAGGTACTTTAAAAACAGCAGTATGAAATGCAATTTCTTTCAAACTAAGAGAGGTTACTTTGATCAGACAAGTTCAGAAACCTTACCCTCTATGAATTAAAGTGCCTACAGATTTCTGTTTTCCAAAGCAGTCCTTTTTCTTAACTGAAGTAAAACAATATGATTTTTAGGCACCAGAAGACAGAATGCCCCCAGAAATATCAAGAAGTAAATAGCCACACATCTGTAACTTCCCTTTCAAAGTTTGCATCTTTGTTATTCAAAATTACCTCTCACCCCTCTTCGCCTCGATTCAAATTTCTTCTCCGCTTTAAAGGAAAGAGCCCAGGTTGAAACAAAATCAGGAACCATACTGAGACTTGAGCTCAACGAGACTTAGAGGGGTGGCTGCTTAATCTTTTTAAGCCTTTTCTTCAAAGACAGCAGTCTTACAGACTTGAACATTGTTTTATTGGAATGCACCAAGACATCATTTTCCAAGACAGCACATAAGTGGGGAAAAAATAAATAAATCATAAATCCAGTGGGTGGTCAGATTAAAGAAACTGCTGAGGTAGGAGGAACACCTCCCTTCCCCTACTTGTATCTCTGAAGTAAGGGGAGGGGTCCCTCCCAGTCCTGATCACTAGCTCAACAGCCTTCAGCCCTTTCTTAAGTTGAGCAGACATCAGACCACCCACTCTCAGGTCTATGAAGTCTGTCATTGCTCCTGAAGTTGGGCTTGGTCAGCAGCTCCCTCCCTGCTGAAAGTCCACCTCACTAGCCAACCACTTCAGTCCGCTCCTCAGAGCCTTCCCTAGTCTGAGCACACTAGAAAAGGAACAATTTATCCCTCCTTTCCTTTCTAGTGAAAGTAAAATATGACCAAGAGCGCAGCAGCCGCCAGGACATCATATATAGTTTTTCTTTCCTACCCAGCCACAACTTAACATGTACAACCTTCAGTTTGTCTGATAAGCAAAACATTTGTCATATACCCTTAACATGCAGCTCCAAACACCGAGCACTCAATTTTTCTTCAGATTTCACCTTTTACAATTTAAAACATGCTACCTGAACTCAATGCCAGTTTGTGAGATTATTGCCTAAATCAGAACTTTGCTTTCCAGACTTCCTAGGTAATGATTAACTAAAAGTTAAACTATGAGTGCAAAAATTAGATTCACATAGACATTGGCACCCTGTTTTCAGTCCTGTCAATGAACTGGAGAGGTCTTGTATTCAGTGCACTCATTTCTCTGAATGCAGTTTCCAACATCTATCATGCTCTATATATTACGTAAAGCTTTTGCAATGATTATTCAACTAAACAGAAACTTTCAGGAGCCAGACATGCATTTGTACATCTCAGTTCAGAGATCACAGCAAATGTTGTAATAAAAAAAGTCAGCATAATGTACTACCATGCAAAGACACCAGTTCAGGTCCCAGAAGTAAATGGGTGGTTACAGCACAGGATTGCATCTATCTTAAGTTGGCAGGGAGAGAAAAACTCCTTACTGAGGGTAGGATTTCATACTGGTGACATCTGAGCTAGCTCAAGGATCTCTGCATTGCACTGCATTGAAGAGTGGACGTGCGGTATCTCCCCTTTTAACTTTAGCCCTTCATAACACACACCCAACGCTGGACCAGTTCTCTGTGAGGGTATAGAACGAACATGCTGCTGAACATGCCCCCTTACCAAGGCAAGATAAACCTTAATTACTATTCCTAACAATGTTTCATCTTTCATTTGATAGGGAGATTAAAGTTACTACACACCCGTTGGGAGTAAGGATTCTCTTTCAGAATGAAAATGTATGTCCTACTGCTTTCTCATTTCCATGAGGATTTTCATGCAATTTTCTGAAGTGGTAGGCCAAGGACAACTTATTTTTTAAATATTTTCCTTCACTAAAAGCAAAAGACAAACTCCTACACCAAATAATTCTAAGATACGAAATCTTACCAGATAAATCAGAATTCTCATTCAGTTCCTTCTCACTTCCCACTGCCAGAAATTTGTTGTTTACAGAGGTGAAAATGTATTGTTCATACTGGCGTTCTTGTCACTTTTTTCACTGCAGAAGAACAACTTTCAGCAGAGAAAAAAACCCTAAAAATAAAAATAAAAGCAGAACATATGACTGAACTTCAACATACAAACTGATATCCGGTTTCCCAGAAATTAAGAGGTCTGCATCTCAAGATCCCTTCAAAAAAAACTTTCAATCACCACGTTATCAGCTATTGCGGCAATCTAAGAACTTCATTAAAACTTCCCTTGCCTTCACAAAACTTGAACTGTGGAAGCAGTAGCAAGATAACGATCATAGCAGAGAATATCAGCAAAGGGTATAACTAAGTTCATTAATTATTTCCACAGATGAGCCAAATTCAGTTCTCACTGCCAGTGAATTTGAATTAAGGATATTTGACCTCATGAAGCTGATAACCTAGTGATGAATTTGAACGCAGAAAAAGGAGAGAAGGAAACCAGGGTGCTAGAAATAGGACAGTGAACTCTATAGCCACAAAAGCACTTATTCAAATTATGTCCTCACTTGTTTCTATCACAGTGAGAGTCAGTTTCTTTTCTTATTCAACCATAAAGGTGCTCTAAGTCAGCGCACACCCCCCAGGGAGTGTGCAAGCCAATCCACTGGAGTGCAAACAAAAACATTTACGTATCCTTAAAAAATAAAATAATAGTATTTTAGAAATAGGATGTTTCATCTTTATCTCACCCTTTTTTAATTTCTATTTTTGCGTATGTTTTATAATGTCCATGTTAGTACAGTAGTACATATATATAATTTATATTGTAGCTATGTTTGTAGTAATAGGACGAGGGGTATTGGTTTAAAAATGAAAAGGTGAGATTTACATTAGATATTAGGAAGAAATTCTTTACTGTGAGGGTGGTGACACACTGGAACAGGTTGCAAAGAAAAGCTGTGGATGACCCATCCTTGGAAGTGTTCAAGGCCAGGCTGGATGGGGCTTTGAACAGCCTGCTCTAGTGGGAGGTGTCCCTGCCCACAGCAGGGGAGTTGGAACTCAATGATCTTTAAGGTCCCCTACCATTCTATGATACATACTCTTACATTGGGTGTGCATTTTTTTTAGTTAGGGATGTGTGATTAAAAAAGTTTGGGGAGCTGCTGTAAACAGCACACCCAAAAAGTAACATTCTTAATACCTGTATTTAAACCATTCTCAAACATCCATAACTACCGTATTTATTTTCTGTTCCATCTCCAAGCTATACCAAACAACAAAGACAGTCCCAATTAAATGCATTTAACTGCAACACAACCAATCCTAGCACACATTCAGTTTTCCCCTTCTTCCTTTATTAACTCTGAACACGGATAGTCCATTTTCAGATACTGAAGGAAAACAAATGTTTTCAACTGGCCTATCCACCAGACTTTAAATGGGCTAGATCAAGCAAAAGGCTTTCTGTGGAGGAGGAATGAAAAATGAGGGTATTTCCAAAGTGTGCATAAAACCACCACCACTTGGCCATGATAGAGCAAGTTTCTTAAGATTTCAGCCTGTGCTTAGTCCAAGCAAACCTATTGTTTCACGCTTTAAAAAAGAAAAAAAAAAAAAATACACCACCAAAAACTTTCATCAATATATATAATTTCAAGATTCACAAAGTATTACCTCCAGAGTCATTATTTTCTATTCAGCTCTATTTCATTATTTATTATGCCTCTATTTTTAGAGTAATACCAATAAGTAGAGGGCAAAGGTTGCCTTCCATCAACCAAAAAAACTCCAGCACTGAGGTCCAGTGCCTGCCATAGCATTGAAAGGAAAAGCATCTGGAGGAACTCTCNTGACCCTGACCCAGCCCACGGCCGACATCTTCCCGGTCCAACGCCAACCGCGCTTAGGCATGTTAGACCCACGTGGTGGCGGCTGCTCCTTGTCAGGCCTTTATCCCTTAAACCGCTCCCCTTCCGGCCATCCTCAGCCCTCCTGTACCCGGCGCCTCCTGTCTGTCAGGTCTGGATGGGGTCTGTGGAGGTGGGAGTGTTGGTGGATGAGAAGCTAAACGTGAGCCGACAACATGTGCTGGCAGCCCAGAAAGCCAACTGCACCCTGGGCTGCATCAAAAGCAACGTGGCCA
>VZTM01034139.1:65172-75283 GCA_013400555.1 Jacana jacana | reverse complement strand
ACACCACCAAAAACTTTCATCAATATATATAATTTCAAGATTCACAAAGTATTACCTCCAGAGTCATTATTTTCTATTCAGCTCTATTTCATTATTTATTATGCCTCTATTTTTAGAGTAATACCAATAAGTAGAGGGCAAAGGTTGCCTTCCATCAACCAAAAAAACTCCAGCACTGAGGTCCAGTGCCTGCCATAGCATTGAAAGGAAAAGCATCTGGAGGAACTCTCAAGAGCACCAACCTGCATAGCTTCAGGCCTACACCAGCCCCTTGATTATAGTAGCTCATTGGCCTTTAGGTAGGGGGTTTCTGCAGTTTTGGGTGGGTTTTTTTTAATTAAAAAACCCTCATGTAAGGGCCAGGTGTAACCAGGGGATCTTTGCAATGCAATAGCACAAGGGCTTGAACCTTGTCCCCCCACCGCCCCGCAGCAGACCAAACCCGCCCTGCTGGAGCTCTTTGCTGCGGCCCGGATTTCCTGCTGTTAACTATCTCACCTGTATTTATGGCCTTTGAACATCGCCACCTCACAGAAGAACTCAGGCTTCCAGCGGCGGGAGGCACAGCCTCGCTGCCCGCCCCTGCCGCCGCCGGGACACCGCTCCAGGGGCCGCGCCGCTCTGAGCCCGGCCCCGGCCCCTGACCCAGCCCACGGCCGACATCTTTCCCGTCCAACGCCAACCGCGCTTAGGCATGTTAGACCCACGTGGTGGCGGCTGCTCCTTGTCAGGCCTTTATCCCTTAAACCGCTCCCCTTCCGGCCATCCTCAGCCCTCCTGTACCCGGCGCCTCCTGTCTGTCAGGTCTGGATGGGGTCTGTGGAGGTGGGGGTGTTGGTGGATGAGAAGCTAAACGTGAGCCGACAACATGTGCTGGCAGCCCAGAAAGCCAACTGCACCCTGGGCTGCATCAAAAGCAACGTGGCCAACAGGGTGAGGGAGGTGATTCTGCCCCTCTACTCCACTCTGGTGAGACCTCACCTGGAGTGCTGTGTCCAGCTCTAGGGCCCCCAACATAAGGATGTGAACCTTCTGGAGCAAGTCCATAGGAGGTCTATGAGGACGATCAGAGGGCTGGAGCACCTCTCCTATAAACACAGGCTGAAAGAGCTAGGGTTGATCAGCCCCAGGAATGAGAAGACTGAGACCTCATACCAGCCTTCCAGTGCCTGAAGGGGGGCTGCAGGAGAGACAGGGAGGGACTCTATCAGGTGGTGTAATGATAGGATGAGGGGGAACTGTCTTAAACTGAAAGAGGGAAGATTTAGATTAGATATTGGCAAGAAATTATTTACTGTGAGGGTGGTGAGACACTGGAACAGGTTGCCCAGAGAAGCTGTGGATGCCCTATCCCTGGAAGTGTTTAAGACCAGGCTGGATGGGGCTTTGAACAACCTGGACTAGTGGGAGGTGTCCCTGCCCATGGCAGGGGGGTTGGAACTCGATGATCTTTATGGTCCCTTCCAAGTCTAACTATTCCATGATTCCACAATAAATAAGTAAATAAAGCCAGAAGGCTGTGGGTAGCTTAGTGGCTTCCTGCCTCTCCTCCCCACAGGAGAGGCCCTCAGCCTTGCACTCTCCAGCCACTGCGAGGGTGGCCCCAAGGCCTGGCATAAGGGGTATCTGGTGTTGCGGCCTCCCCGCTGAGCTGTGGGGGTATTAAAAATATAATATTTTTAAATTATATAAAATAATATAATATCCGTGACGGCCCAGGGTGGTGGCAGCCTAGCTGCCCCTCCCAGCCCAGGAGCCCCGTGCCTGCCTGGGGCCTGGGGCCAGCCTACAGTGGGGAAGGACTCAGCTTTCCTGGGGGTCAGCTTCTCCCGCCTCACTTAGCACCCACTCACCTTTTGGTATTAAAACCGTAAGCTGATAAGCTACCCCTAGGCAGCGTTTCCGTGCTGCCCAAGACAGCCTCTGTGGCTGCAAAGATCCTTCAATAACCTGTCAAGAACTGACGTCGCTGTGTAAAGAGCTGTTCGTCCCTATATCTCATTTTAGACGGGTGTACGCGCCACTTTCATATCCTTCAGCTCAGCGTAACATTTGCCCTTTCATGTTCTCATTTAAGCTACTGGGAATTCAAAGCTATTTCAAAGCATAATTATAGCAATCTGCATATAAAAGGCTGTATGTCCTACGGAGGGTTCAGCGGAAAAAAGCAAACTCCTCAAAAGAAGAAAATTAGGAGTAAATCCCGCAACTAAGATTCAGTAAAGTTAATACATTTTTCATCTGATGTGAACAATCTGTGGATTTGTAAAACCACTGGAAAATTGTCTAAGGCACTGCACTGAGTCAGTCTGTGTATTAAAATAATGTAGCTGCCATGGGGGGGGTGCCCACGGCACCAAAGCTTGCTGCTGGCCGGGGTGTGTGGTGGGTCCCATGTTGACCTTCAAGGTGGGTTTGTTGGAAGTGAGCTCTGAAGGATCCTTCCAGAGCTTAAGCACCCTTCTTGCTGGAGGCCATGGCAGGCTGCTGAGGAAGGAAGGTTCTGTAGCAACATCACTTGCTTAAGATGTGATGAAAGAGATACGGTAGAGGCCTTTTAAATCAATACATCCATCAAGTGGTGTTCACCCAAACCAATTTTCGCTATGATGATGAATTGTGTGACATTGTTTGAGTTTGACTACATCGTATCACCCTATTATATACCAAAATTGAGATCCAGGAATTACAGCCACAAGTGCTATATATGCTGCATCCCAGAAATCTGTTCATTTGTATCATTCCTTACACTGAACATGCAGTGTTGAATTCACGAAAAGCAAAAAAATGCTGAAAGTCATTGGAGTGTTTTTAATTTACCTTACATGCTTTACACACTCTGATAATCAGAAATATGTATTGTTTTTAAAATTTGAAGTTGAGCTGCATATAGTCACAGGAATTAAGGAACATTATAATAAATTAAAATTGGAATATTTGCAACATTATAACAAGTGCTGGTAATATTGATTTTCTGGGATCACGTTTCAGAGCTGTTTACCCTATTGCACAACTCCTCCTTCTTTCTAGTTTCCCATGGTTTATGTTTTCTGAGCATTATGTTTCTGGCATTATGTCTCAGAGGTGATTTCCCTACTGTATAGCTTTTCATTCTCTCTAATTTTCCAGTCTCCTGTTCCCCTTCTGACTTGTCATCACACTCTCCTTCAATGCTAGTATCTTTATGGTTCTCCTTAAGATCTGTCTCCTTCATCAGCTTCTTTCTTCTTCATAAATTTAGAAAATAGCTAGAGGTAGTTTTCAAAGGAGCATAAAGGCACTGGGAAGGCAACTCCAGCTGGAGCTCCCTCTTGCCTCTCCCACCACCTCCTACAAAAGCAGCCAGCCATTTCATCCTCCCTAGGTCACAGGCAAACCCATGCCTTTCTGGTACCTTTGTACCATTTCTGGTAGTCATCTCCTGGCTGAGAAGAGCCTCACCAAAAGTTAAACCTGACATAGTAGTGATACCAAAGATTAGAGAATTTGCATCCTGGATATTTAGAAATTTAGATATATTACTTTTCTATAAAGCTGTATTGTGAAAAGGCTGGAACACGTGATTTAATTTTAATAATTGTAGATGACAATAATCTGGACCCTCGATGATACTGGAACAACTTAGGGAAATCAGTAAAAAAATCAAGAAATGTACAACTAACATTTCTGTATGTATAGCCTTTCTGTTTATATTTATTCTTTTTAATAAAATGCATGTTTACCCACTTTGTTTTTTCTCTTCTTTGAGAAAGATATCACATTGAATTCTAAATTTTAAGAAATATCTTTCAACTCGGGTTCAGCTCTGATTAAACTTTCTAGGCCAAGCCACGGTAGTGAAATTAATAACCATGATTATTTTCTTTTAAACAAACTTTGAAACCATCCCCTTGGTTACAGGCAATTCCAGCGTGAGCAGGTATTGGTAAGCATGTATTACAAAAAGTAAAATGCTGGGGAAAAGATTACAAGTAGAATGAGAGAATTTGTCAGAAGTTCACGAGAGGCAGCATTCAGTCCTGATGAAAAGTGTTTTCTTGCTTGTTACTTGCAAATGTCGTAATTTGCCTTTATTTTAAAATCCTGTATATTGTAGAAAATGGATAACTTCAAGGCTTTTAGCATAGAGGCATTGAAGCATATGGTAATCCCAGTCCCAAACACTAAAATGTGCCTGTCTGTGCCAAGTCTTAATTACCAGCTCATTAACACTCAGGTGTCAATTGCTGGTGGCAAAGGCAATACTCAGTTGGCCTGGTTTCTGTCATGCACAATGTAATTAAATTGACCTCCGCAAAAGGAGCCCAGTAGTTGCCTGATACCACTTGGACACCGATTGCCGTACTAATCACAATCGTGTAATTTAGTGAATCACACAGTGTAATGAGGGAAAGACTCTGGAGAGTACCAAATTGTACTTGCATATGTAATAATGACTTTAAGGACAATTAGGGAAATAATCGCTGCTCTGTTTTCTTCCAAGCTAATAATGAACTGCAGTAACTATTTGAGTTTCTGTTGTTGGTTTAAAACTTTCACCGCTATCTTCTATTTTAAAATAATGCTTAGCAGGAATTAAAACGTTAAAAAAAAAAAAAGAATAAAATAGTACTAGTAACAAAGCTCCATCTTCACCGTTAATAGCCCCACAATGTATTACAGTTTCAAGGATTACTGGCTGTCTAGTTAGTATCTGAGGGACCTGTATTGTATGGTCTGTTCCAAGAGAAAAGGGTGATTAAATGTACTTCACTGATTTCCAAAACAGGCCAGCGTGCAGTCACCCTCACCTCCTGTGCCCTGTGCACACACCAGGGATGTGAACTAAACCAGCCAGGGCTGTAGACGGGGGTGGAGACCATGGGCACATCGCTTCCCAGGTAAGGGTTCTAACTTTGGCACCAACTTCTGAACGATGTGTATGGACGCAATTACTTACTTTAGCCTAGATTTTAAAAGTGCAGCTTCCTCAGGTCAGTGTACAGCTTCTGAAGAGGACTTTGCCTTGGGACTTCAGAAGATGGAGCTCCTAAGACTGAATTTATTGCACTGAAGTTTTGGCATTTAAATGAAATGTCAAAATTTGGAGCACAGTTATCTTTAGCTCCCTCTTGGCCAAGAAAGCAGGACTAGCAGTCATTTCAGTGCTGCTTCAATTTCAGCTTTCCCTGATAATCTTCTTTCTTTCCCTGTATTGTTTAGCACCTTACTGCTACATCCTAATGAGGTCACCTAGTGTCAATGTCTTAACTTGGATGGGATGGATCTGGGCTGTGACATGTAACCACAATTCAAACTTGTGAATTTCCAAAAGGTCAGCCACGCCTTACCTTCAGCATTTTGTCTTCATTAGTTCTGAAAGGTGTGAGTCCTCTCTGGTCTTACACAAGTACTGAAATTCCAGGCTTAATTTTTCTGTGGAGAAAAGCTCTAATCTTTAACTTTTTTCATCCCTGCTCGTCCTCTGCCAGCAGGACATCTTTTCTACACATCTTTTATGAAATACCACTGATTTTCAGTACAGAATAGATTAAGTTCCCAGTTCTCTGTGTTAGGTATTTTCCCTTTGACAGGGAAATCTGTTTGTTTGTGTAAACACTGCTGTTGACTTTAATAATTAAACCCTACGATTACTATGGTGAGGGCATCTTTTATTGGTGTGTTTGTGCATTCATTAGTAGAGGCAGCTCTGCCTACCAATGGGTCTCCTAGGTGCTATCGTTTTACTAGTACTGATAAAGAAAATTCTGATGTCCACACCCAAGTACAAGTAAGAAAAGGTATTTTGTCCTACTACTGATAAGGTTGTACGCATTTCATTTATCAGCAAATCACAGGCAATACCAAACAGAATTCTTATGAAGCATGCAAGTAACTTTTTGAGATATCGTACGACTATCAAGTATATTTGCATAGGGACGTCGGATGGTGTCTATCTGTAGCACAGGCTAAAACTGAGACTTAAGAATTCAGGACTCAGTTGCACATATTTTACATATAATAAAACCTGGGTCTTAGGTTTTTCTTTTACACTGAAACCAGTGGGATATCTGAGCCCTGGGCTTGTACGATCAATTCGATTGTCACGGTGAGTGGTTAAAAAACCACTGCCAAAGAGTGCCAACCATCTGATGAATAGTTACTGAGAAGAACAAAGATTTTTTTTTAAAAAGTAAAAACTTTCGTTCTTTGAGAGTGAGGTAAACAGATTTGCTGACAAGTTTATGCAAAACACGTAGAAGGAGCAAAATCATTTCTAGAGATGTTACAAAATCTAAAGAATAGATGAAAGCATTTTGTCGATGATGTGTTTATTAAAGATTGTGAATTCTGGAGAAGTGATCCATCTAACAAAGAGAAAGCAATGCTGTGCAGAGATTAGGAACAAAAAGGAAGGATCTTTCTTGAAGAGTGACAGGCCATCAAGGAAAGACGCTTTCCAGTGAAGTGCTAACAGATGTAGCAGGTGAGACTCAAAACAGTTGAAAGGTACCCAATCTACAAACAAGAGGAATTCAACACTGTTTCATGCATAAGCTCCTACCTGCAAAACAGTGCTCAGCATGGATTGCATAAATATGCAGTTAATGGAGGAAGAAAAATTCACGGTACCTTCCCAGCAGACATTTGTAAATGTGTCTTGTGTTTGTTGAACAAAGAAAGCTTAACACTGAAATAAAGATGATGGAAATACTGCATCCATAATTGTGGGAGAATAGAAGTCAGATCCTTTTTTAATGTACTAACTTACTTTTGAAAAACACAGAGTTTACCTGACACTCTTTGACCTAAGCAGGAGGTCTGGTTGCTCAGAAATTTTTAACATCAGTCTTTGGAGACATGAAGTATTTTTATATCTAAAAAATCCATCCAACAATTAATTTATTTTTGGTTGTAAGTTGTGAAGGTACCACTCTTCTGAGCGAGGACCAAGTGATGGTTCCATAGGAATAGCCTGCTCCCCAGCTCATCCAAAGAAAGGTAGTCAAAAAGTGGCTCCACGGTGGAGTCCAAATGAAGGGAGCTCATTGTGTTGAGAAGCAGATGGTGTTATCCCCCAGATAAGAGGTCAGCTGTAACCTTCTGAAACTCCAAACTTTTGCTTATTGTAGCAACTATTGTATAACATAAGCCCACATAAACAATCCTAATAGAAATGCCTGACATTTAAAAGCATTTTTCACTCACTTTTTAAGAGGCAATGCACAATACAAATTCAGACAGAAGTGCTGAGATATGTAAATGATGCCTATAAAGCACTCGCCCCCTTTTCCTTTTACAACACGGTGAGTTATTCATTCCCCACCTGTACTGTCTGTACCACTCCACTTCTATTTCGTTTTGCTGTCTTCCCCTAAGGATTCGAGCCCTCATTTTTGTCTGTGTATGTTTATCCCCTCCAACACCGACTGCTGCTCTTTCTGATCATGACAGCTGCTGGTGATTTAAGGTACAAATGGCAGCCAGAAATCAGCAGGCCACAGAGTGTCATTTGTTATGCCATTTTGTCTTTGACTCTGCACACTCTAAGGGCAATAAAGAGAAGGATGGTACTGATATAATTCAAGGTGATGAACAGATTCTTCTAACTTGAATGGGCTTCTTGTGATCTTCCATATTATTTAAGGGTTCAAAGCTGCCTGAGATTTTGATCTTTTAAGCAAGCTGGTTTCTCCCAGTTTAGTTCTATATGTTGAGTAACAGGGCAGGCGGGATACATCAGGGTGTTAAAATACAGCATCAGTCCAGAGAGGTATTCCCACGAGCAGCAAGACAGAACAGTCTCTGTTGCCCTTTTCTTTCTTCTTCTAAAGCCCTGGGGGAAAATAAATCCTGGGAATAGGATGGGAGGAGGGAAAGGTCTTCACTTCTAGCAATACAGTCTGGATGGCTGCTGAAAAACTGACAAACTTCTGGTATAATCTGCTTATATCAACAGTACAGAGTGATTAATTCAGATACCATTTAATATCGTCTTGTTTCTTCTCTGAGTTGTGAGTTCTGTGCTGTGACTTTGAGGATCAACCCTGTACCTCACTATTTAATTCATTTTGCATTTGTTGATTATTTATGTATATTCACTCAACTATGAAATTATCATTCCACATATATGCTTGGTATTTTGATTAATGGGTCAGTTTACCTTCTTTACAATGGGCCTGGTAGGGCGAGGTGTTCACCTGCAGTAGACTGGAATTACAGAAATAGACACAAGGCTAAGACCCTGCCTTTATACTCCTTGGCTTATTTAGACTAAACTGGAATTGAAGGAGCATTTTACCCGCACACCAACAAGTGTACAAAATTCTTCAAATGAATTTATTTTCAGAAGTATTCTACAGTTTCTCCCATTGTCTTACTTGTTCAAGGTGCTGGCCAATTTAAGTTTCTTGGATGGGAAGGAAACTGGGGAAAGAGAATGAGACAAAACTGTTATAGGTGCAAGCTTTTTTTTTTTTGTAAGACCAAATCTTATTTTGTAAGATAAAACAAGGACTGTGACTAACATTGCTGACAACATATGCACAGGAAACATTCTTGATTGATTTATTTGAAACAGCTATTATTCTGCAATCTAAATAGTATTTTACAATAACATAACATCAAGGAAATAAAATTATCGAAACAAAACTCTTTCTCAAAATAAAATATTCCTCTTTTCATCCTCTTTGGAATCTCTCTTTTACAATGGAGGCATGTTGTGCCCAGCATTAGTACAGTCTGTAAGAACAAGTTGGGTAAACCTGTATTGGTAATGGCATTCAAAGTACTGATCCTGGCAGGAGAGGACTGGGAATCATGACCTCCCAATGTCAGGGTGCTGAGGGGCTGGGGTCTCCCTCAGGACTGGGAGAGACCTGGGGGTGTCAGGGCAGGGGCCATCCTGCCACCGCAGCCTGGAGCAAGGCGGTTAAAGAGCAGATAGGGACAGCCCCAGCCCTGGGCTTCCAAGAGCTCCCTGGGAACAGGGCTGGGCTGAGGAAAGGCTGGAACATTGGCCCATAGGTGGAAGTCAGCATCAGGTTGGGTGAAGGGAACCAGGGCAAAATGCAGCCCCAGGACAACTGAGGCCATCAAAGTAGTCCACGGGAGTCTGAGGGGTTGGCAAATCCTCTTTTTATACCAGCAATTCTGTAAGCTATTTTATTTTTTCTCTGTGTCTTTCCAGTTTATAATACTAGCATGAGGGTGCTTACTGCAGGGAAACAGTGAAGAAGTCTTGTTTCCCAACTTAACTGGGACAGTATTTCTGTTGTCCTCAACAGGATGACTTAGGAAAGACTTACCTTCTGGAAATGTATCCAGTTGTCCAGAATCTCTGAACTTTTCCACATCTGCTAGGTAAATCCTTCCCAGTAATGCATTCCGTTAGCATAAGATTTTTAGGCTGCCCTTACCACCATTATGTCCAAGTATTTCCTGACGATACATTAATCTATGTGACTAACGTATTAGGTGTGGTTTGCTCTCTTGATCTCTCCCTTTGGCAAGAGGGCAAGCTCTCTAATTCTCTGTTCTGTAATATACCTAGTGTCACTCTGGATGTCATCTACAAATGCTTACTGAGCAAAAATTTTTATACAATACTAAATACTCACTGGAGAGCAAGAAAACAAATGGGACTGGACGGTTTACACCCAAGAGTGCTGAAAGAGATGGCAGACGTGCTGGCCAAGCCTCTCTCCATCATCTTCCTTAAATCGTGGCTGACTGGAGAGGTCCTGATGAACTGGAAGGTGGCAAATGTAATGCCCATCGATAAGAAGGGCAGAAGGGACAATCCAGGAAACTATAGACCTGTCAGTCTGACCTCGATACCAGGGAAGATTATGGAACAGATCATCTTGAGTGCTATCACCAGCCATGTAATGAGCAACCAGGGGATCAGGCCTAGTCAGCATGGATTTATGAAAAGTCCTGCCTGATGAACCTGATCTCCTTCTATGATAAGATGACCCGGTTGTTGGATGGGGGGAAGACAGTGGATATAATATATCTGGACCTTAGAAAAGCATTTGACACTGTCCCCCATAGAATTCTCATGGAAAAGCTGGCTGCTCATGGCCTGGATGAGTGTACAATCTGCTGGATCCAGCACTGGCTGGAAGGA
>VZTM01034139.1:47908-64922 GCA_013400555.1 Jacana jacana | reverse complement strand
CGATTGAGGGAGTTGGGATTGATTAGTTTGAGGAAGAGGAGGCTGAGGGGAGACCTCATCACTCTACAACTGCTTGAAAGGGCATTGTAGAGGTTGGTGCTGGTCTCTTCTCACAGGCAATTAGCGATAGAACAAGAGGGAATGGCTGCAAGCTGCAGCAGGGTAGGTTTAGGCTTGACATTAGGAAAAAGTTTTTCACAGAAAGAGTGGTCAGTCAGTGGAATCAGCTGCCCAGAGAGGTGGTGGAGTCATCATCCCTGACTGTGTTTAAGAGTAGATTGGATGTGGTGTTGAGGGATATGGTGTAGGGGAGAACTTGTAGAGTAGGACTGATGGTTGGACTTGATGATCCCAAGGGTCTCTTCCAACCTATATGATTCTATGATTCTATGAATCTGTATTTTATCAGTGATTAGCCATAGAAGGTGATACATGTGCCTAGTTCCTGTGTGAAGAGAGTTTAAGTACTTTTGTAGACTGGAACAGCAAAACAGGAGATAAACCTCCAACCTGCTGTTTAGAATCTCTTTTAAGCTCGATATGGATGCAGAAGTTATCTGAGATGGGGAGAGAACTGAATACAGATTTCTCACATCCTGAGAAAATACTCCAAAAATTATACCAGCTGCTCTGGAAATCTTAGGTATTTAGTCTTTAACGTCTTAACAAAATAGGATCCTATTTTTAGACGTTCTGGGAAGACATGTATTGAACAGAGAACTACCTGAGAAAGCAATGCAGATATAGGCTCTTTTCATACCATACTGAGTGTAGTGTTTGCCCATGATGTTGGCTGCTGAGAACAAATGCTTCTTTTATATGACGGGATCTAGACTCAATTTTCTTTTTCCAACCCTCCCTAATCATCAAATCCAAAAGGATTTAGGCTCTGAGTGGAAAGATGAAGAGCTCTTTGTTTTTCTCTTTGAAGCTGTCCCATTTTGCAAAGAATAATTATATATTCTTTTGACAGAGAGACCAAGGGCACCAAATTACATATTGCTCTCTAGACTACTAGTTAGCTCATTAACCTGCATGTGGGGAGACCTCAGTATCGTAGCACCCATGTGGGTTCATATTATTTTATATTATAATCACTGTTGTGGCAGTTTTTTTCTTATTATTTTGATTTAGGAATTAGGTTCTATTCCCACCTCTGCAATAAACTCCCTTATGAAATTTCTCAATTATACTTCAGTAAAATGAGGATAGCGATACAGGCATCTGTCGTAACACTGGAGTATATTTTGCTTATTAATAAAGGATAGAAAGAGCACAGAACAGCAGTTAGTAGAAATCTAACTTTGAAATATATATGTTTTTTCAATTTCCAGCTCTGCATAGATTTTCCAGTGCTCAAGGTTATTATTTGGATGGGAACAGTAAGACAGATTTTTGGTTTGGTTTTTATCCTGAAGCTTTATATCTGTGAATATTAGCAATGTGTTCAGTGAAGCTGTAGGTATCGCTCTGCAAATGAAGAATGAAACACCTGACGAGTTTACTCCAGAAAAAATGGTGGCATCTAATTTTCTCCAGACAGAGTGGAAACAGGAAAGAAATCTCCCACATCCAGTAAAACACTTTGCAGTCTCAAAATAATTTCTGTTCCTGCATTTCTTGTCCTAATCCATGAACTGTGGAGGTCTGGAGATGATTTATATAAAATATTGAAAAGGTAAACTACCTGCTTTTGCCTGGATTTTTTTTTTTTTTTCTGGAGAAGTGGTACTTCTTGAATCAGATTTACTAAATCAAACACAATTTTATTTCAGTAGTAATAAAAAGAAATTAATTCCTGTGTTGTCACATAGGAAGTGACAACAGGAATGAAAGTAGCAAAATTAAACCCAAAACCCTTAATATTACTTTCTCTCTGATAAGGGCCAATTGAACTCCACCTAATTCTAAAGGTGTAATTTAAAAGTTAGGCTGGTAGGACTATTATTTAACTATACATAATGCCAGGAACCTCCCAAATACAGTTGGCATAAACGTGAAAAGCACAATGAAGTAACATCCATTAAAAAGTAGTATTTGAAACAGAATATAATAATATATCTGGGAAGGAATTTTGTAAATTGTTATGTTTTCACAATAAGGGTTTTGACAAACCCTCCTGGGAGTCTGATACTGGGGGCTCGGGGCTGGCTCAGCACCAGGGCAGCCCAGGTGGCCCCGTGCAAGGTTCCCTGATGTGCCTTGGTGTGGCTGTGGCCAGGTCCTGCCCCCAGCCCAGCTGTCATAGGGCTGTGTCTGTTCCTGAATCCCTGCACTTGGCCCCATCCTGTCCCCCACGCGTGGGCCAAACACCCGTCTCAGCCTCAGCCCATCCCTGCACCCAGGGAGGTGCTGGATACCCGGGCCGTCCCCCACCATCCCCTGGAAACAAGAGTAAGAAAGAATATGCCATTAGTTTTGGACTCAGCTGGGATTGTTCTAGTTTAAATGTGAACTTGGAGTGTCAAGGCATGGATTTATTTTTTATTTTGGGGATTTTGTTTGTTTGTTTGTTTAATTTTTAACAGATCATTTCCAGAAGCTCAGTGAGATTTAATGATATCATTACAAGGTATAGTATGTTTTCTCCCTAGATTATATTAATTAACTATCTTTTACTTCCAGCACTCTGACTCTCTTCCCCTTCTTTGTTGACAGTAAGAACATAAATCAGACCAAGCCTCTTACAAAACCTGAATGGCCATGAGCTTCAAGGGCATCATTTAGCCTCATCTTCAGGGGGCTGAGCAGGAGAATCTTTGCTTGCATTCATCATTTTTTGCAGATAGCATAAGCCACAACAAATAGATTGCTCTCATGGTGAAATCTTTCTCTTTCGTGATATTTATGTTCCTGAACAAAGCACTATTTAAGTACCAATTAATGTCATCTGTGAGCCTAGGAAAAGCAGAGTGCGTTCTCTTTTTCTCCCACTCTCTTTTTCTTCTTCACAGTGGAATGGTGCCACACCACTGCTCTTCAATCAGCATCCCACAAAGTTTCTGCCCTAAATTATTCTGATACCTGTCTAGAAAAGCTGTAGTGATGGGGATGGAATTGCTGGGTAATTTTGACTTCAGGTTTCATCGAGGCCTTTTTTTTTCTGTTTTATTCTCATCAAACGGGAATACTCCCCACACACTGAGGTGAACATGCAAACCCTTCAGAGGACTGCCTTTATACTTCAAGTGAAAGTTAGACCAGGAAAGATGAGACAGAACATCTTTCACACTAGGTCTAAAAGGAGATAATGTGCTTAAGATCTGCTTGTTACCTGCCAAAGCCAAACTTCCCAAAACATTCATTGTTGAGGTTGGTATTTTCTTTGCTTGCTTTCCTCATGTTTTCAACCACCAGCTGTGGCAGTGTAAGAATGCTCTGCCCCAATGACTTTTTAATTCTCTGTCCCCTTCTGCATAGTAAAAACACAAAGCTCTCTTTTCAGGAGAAAAGAGAGCATTTCTGTCTTTGTGTTCTTGGAAAATCTGAACAGTGATATCATTTAACTTGTGTTATTTTTCTTTGAGATAGAATTATTAGAAACATGATTGGTTTAAACTGATACATAGCTACTTATGATTTTCCAAATATGACTGTGCAGCTTGTTAGAAGCAGAGCTAGCGAAGTTTCCTTTTTTTCTGATGTCTAATAATTTTATTGTAGGTTGCTCTTGCTTAAAAATGCACGTGCATAAAGATAGAAATGAAAATTTCCCTTTGCTCTCTTTCAAATCACTGTGGTTTGGACCATTGCCTTTAATGGAATTGGGCTCTGATGCATAGGAAATACAGTTCAGTTTTGCAACCTGAATGTTTAGATCCCAAACTTCTAAAACTTAAGGCTGGTTTAGTTACATTCCCTTTGCCACGTTGTCATAAGGCTTTCTTACACAGTATGGTAGTGTTAGCTGCTGTCAACTTAAAGATGAGTTATCCAAAATACACTTTTAAACTGAGCATCAACTGAACTTTAATCTTTGAAGTGCCTGTATTTGGAAGCTCAGTTTCATTAACTGTGTGGCTTAACTGAATTTTCCATATTGTATGTTATACATAAATATTTTAGTACATATTCACCTATTTGTCTTCGTCTCTCTCCAGTAAGAATAGCAAACTGTATCTGAATCCTCTTTGCCATTTTTAATATCTTTTGATTTACTAAAGCGGTTAACACCCAGAGGACACTTTAATCGGTGCTGACACAGTGAAGAAAGCTTGAGCACAGTATGCTTCACCTTGACTCAGCAAGATTTCCAGCACTCCCATGTATACATTTTTGACAGGACACTTCCGCAATGAAGCATTTGCCTTCTAGAGGACTACACCCACATAGATTTCATTTTTCCTGATGTCTGTCAATATCATGAACTTTATTAACAAATTCAAATTCAAAAACAATTTCAGTTCAAGAAAGCTGTCCACGTTAGTTCTTGCTCGTTTCTTACATATGAGGATATCTACAAAACCACAGATGCTCAACAATGGATTTTAATGTATGCGTGTATTTCTTTCTATATATGTACCCATTTCATACCAAGACAGATTAGCAGATTAGAGACAAAATAAAATGAAGGAGCTCTTCAGAAGAATTTGAGCTCTGATTGTAGGGATCAGTGCAATGGATTTAACTCACAGTTTCAGAAGTTCTTGTAGCATAATATTATAGTAAGGTCTTACTAGCTGTCTTTTACATTACTTCAAATAGAATAAACAACTTTCTATTCTTTATAGACCACTGATGCCAATGTTTTGCAATCAAATTGCAACAACTAAATGTATATCAAAGGTGCTTATTTTGGCCCCTACGCCTTTATATAGCTTTTAATTCAAAAGTCCCAATGTCATAAAACTCGAGACCGGAACATGGAACAATGGCAGGATATGATCAGCTTTCTTCGTATAAGACATACAAATATTTAACAGCCTTGCAAAATTGCAACAACAATTTATCAGCCTAGGAAGACTATCTATTTATCCACCCTTTACCCTGAGGAATGATAGCACTTAAAAAAAAGATTTAAAAAAAAAAAAAAAAAAGGGCCTACTATGAGCAGATAAAATTTGGAAAGTCAAATACTGAAATGTGTGCTTAGTTGTGGGAATAATGCATGAAGAAGGGGCAGAATTCAAATCTTGAATGCAAAACTTCATTCTACACTAAGGAACACGTCTAACTTCGTAGTATCGTGAGTGTATTTCTACCCTTCTGTTTGCGTTTACTGAGAGGAGGGTACTCCTGTAAGAAAAAGTCCAGTGGCAATTTACCAGATTTTGAACTATAATTCTATACACACACGTATCTCCCCACACACGTATATAGTGACTATAATGCCGGAAGCATAATCTTTACAAGTTGTATTTTTCTGTGTATTGTCGTTCCATTTAATTTTGCAACAATGCTGATGAAAAATTACTACACCTTGTTCAAATCAGCTGAGAATATATGAATGGAAATACCTCTTTTCGTTTTTTTTTTTTCTCTCTCAATAGGCAGCTTCGTAAAAACTTGCATTAAATAATTGGAATTTGATTTCAAGTAGTGGAATATTTTCATATTTCGTATTTCATTTTGGAAGAATCAGCCTGGAAGAAACTACAGTCTGGTTTTGAAGAAACCGAATAGGTAAGCTGCTTAGAAATCCATTGCTACATATCTAAATCAGGAATGAAAAAAATAATAATAATTTACAGATCTGTTTCCATTTTGTTACCCTCGATAAGATCCTGTCTTCTGTACTGGAACTCTAATTTACACCAAAGGTAGTTCTTCACACAGACAATTTTGTTCTATTATGCTCATAAATTGTGAATTTAAACATTAAATATTGCTTCTGATACCTAACAGAATGATAAACATTCTTATCCCTACAGCCATGTACAGATCACATCCTCCAAAGCTTGGCATGCCCTACTAGAAACATTATAGAACAAGAGGACTCAGAGGCTAGTCTATGCTTTTTCTCTGAGGCAAGTTTAAGTACACTTGTATCATCCCTGACAGGTGTTGTTTGAGCTATTATTGAAAACATTTAATGAAGGAGATTTCAGGACCTTCCCTATCCCAGCTTCAGAGTATAGCCATTTCCCCTCATTATCCAATCTAAAGGTTTTCTGACTCGTTCGGTTTCCTTTTGTGTCTTATACCAAATCAGAGTCCTTAGACATTTGCATCACGTGGGCTTAAAGGATGATTCAAATACAAAAGCTAATGTTTAAAGGCATTTACATACCTATCACTGCAGATAGGCACCTAGTAGCAGGATGAAATACATATGGGAGATGCTGAACAAGTCGGTTTCAATGAGGGTTGGCTGGATGCAACAAGTATCTTCCCCACTAAAACAAAGAAACGGGAGAAATTGAGCCTCTGTACTGCCAAATATGCTTCTCAGCACCTCTCCTGGGACACAGCAGCTATGTACTCGTTTTTAATGTGTCCTAAAGCTTGTGTCATCAAATCTCATCATACTGAAATTCACAGTGAGCTTGGGAAATCAGCAAAAGCTATGTCTTTAAGTATCTTGGGAGCCCAGGCTGTAATACTTAAAAACTTCCTTTTCCTCAGCAGTTCTGCATCCTAGGATTCCCTCTGGGACTCTCCCAATGAACTCAGAAAGATTTCCGTGCATACAGGGACCAAGGTCTACATTATTTAACGTTTAAGAAAAGAAAGAACATAAATGGGTTTGTGTATCACACACACTGTTCATGGAAAGAGTTCAGTTACGGAAATGAGTGACAGGGTATGGTATGGTTAAGGTTTTTAGAAAAAATGGCATGCAAAATGTGAAGGCAGTTTCATTAAATAAAAACACTTAAACTGTCAATAAAATAGGAAAAACAGTTCCTTTCCCCCGCAAAGACTGAAAACAACCTTAATTTACTGTCTATGTCTAATATTAAGGAGATACTTGGAAATACAAAAAAACCCCACCACCCGGTTCTAAGAAGAGCACGGACTTTCTCGCTTTAAAAGCAGAAACAAGAATTTAAACCACTCCTTTAAATGAAGTATTTGTCACAAATTTCATCGCTTTTTTCCTAAAATTAACAAAGCTTGTAGGAGACGAAAAGACTGGCTGTCTACAGCTACAGTTGTGTTTGCTCAAATCAATAGATATTGTTGGTGCTTTTGGGGTTGGTTTTTTTTTGATCGTTTTGTATAATATAGAGATTTTTAAAAGGATCCCGCAAAATATTTTGTAGTATTCAAGTGTGCTAGATGTACACATTAAATGGTTTTTTGTTGTTGTTGTTGTTGTTCAGAGTATTAAATTAAGAACTTCAGGGCTTGGTCCTGCAGCTGTTTGTACAGAGCTCGTGAAATATGATCAGGAGTCTTGTCTGGGTCCACAGCAGGATGGTTTCCATACCAAAGATTTATATACATCTAGCTAATAGAAACTGTTGTAACAAACAAACAAATATAAAAACAAAAGGAAGACACCCAAAATCTACTACGACATAGCAGTGGCTAAATTCAGCTTCTCACGCATTCAGTCTGTGACAGCACTGGTGGGGAAATCAGAATTTCTATATAAAGGCATGATCCAAATTCCACTGCAATCAATGAGAGGTTTTTCTCTTGTCTTACTTAATAGTGAATCATCACTAGGAATTTGTTCAAATTTGGCTAGGCAGAGTGGCCTCTCATTTGTTCTCAACATATTAAGATACAGGGGGGAAAAAACACAATACAAAAAGAAAAAAAAAAGAAAAAAAAACATTTTACTAGATTTTTACATTTAGTAAATGGTACTTAAACTCCATGGACATGAAAGTAATTTTAAACTGTACCTTTGAAAGTTTATCTTTTTCAATATTTCATAGAAAAGAAACGCGCTAAGATACCATTTCAGACCACAGAATTATTACAGAACATAAAAATTATATGCAAGGGCTTGATCCTTTTCCCAACAGAGGTGGTAGCCAACCCTTTTTTATCTCCAGCTGAGAGTGTGCCACGTTCCTAATTTCAAATCTCCTTTATGATAAAAGAGTCAATAGTTTGGCATATACTTTGCCTTGGTAATTTGAATTCTATCAACAACTATTCCTAGCCACAAGAGAAATATTTTTAGGCAATATATTCGTATAGTTTCACAAAATGATGTCAAAGAGAGATGTGTGTGTGTTTGTGTGCGTGTGTGTATGTAATGTTTGAATGTATGAATACTTATGAGTTAGGGATGATTTTCTTAAAATACTTAACTTCACTTACATTATATCTTACATTGCAAAATGTACAGACACCCAGTGTTCTTTTTAACAACATATACAGGTGAGTTTATAGAGCCTTATAAAAGATTTTGTGATTCCAAATTAAAAACCATAGAAATATAATCAAAATAATGGAGAGTGATTTATACCTCTGATAGTACATAGCGCTCGTTCTGGTAATATTGACAGCTGCATCTTTGGCATTGAAAATTCGTTACAACTTTTCGACAAAATGTTGTTGCTTACAGCTTTTTTTTTGCTTTTTTTTTTTAAACAAGAAAAACAGGATTGACCAAAATACCGATATNGCTTTGAAATAGTACAGTAAACACTTTGCAACACGGTGTATAAACTACAGAATGTCTTTGATAATTTTGTGGGTCTTCAGATTAACAACATTTTTATGACCCACGGGTGAAAAGAACATGATCACAATCTCTCTTGTAAAGTTGGAATAGTTTGGGGAACACTTGATCACACAAAAATAATATAAAACAGTCAAGTTTAAAACAGTGATATTGCATTTATAATGCACATTTCTTTTATCTGTACGATTGGCTTCTTGTGGTGAATATAAACATCTAAAGGGCTCAGTGACATTTTGGAGAGAGAAAGATATATAGTGCTGTAAACAGGCACACACTGATCAGAGAGGCAAGATCAGTTGCCTCTGAAGTTTCTACAGTTCTACACATTTCAACTCATTTCTCAGGCCTGCTGAGAGCAATTAGGTCCTATTGTTGGCCATGATGTCTCCAACAGCACACAAATCCTTCAGTTACACAGAACTGGATGGCCAAGATAATGAAGTTGAAAGTTGATGCTTTTTGTTGGTCGACTTTTGTGCAAATCATGCTGCTTCAGGTAAGTCCTGTAGAAGTGACTAGCATATCCTTTTCCGTGCTGCAGGAAAGAAAGAAAGACACTTCTGAGAGACAAAAAATAATAATAATAAATCAGTCTCCAACAGCTGTTAGGTTCAGTATTTCTTAGAGCGTAGAGAAACAAGCAAAACTTGTCACAGACTATCACTTAAAATGCCCATTGTAGCAAAGAGCTTAATGTTGATTCACTTTTCAGAGAAAAGTCTTTTCGAGGCTTGATAGCCTGAAAACCAAACTTCACATGCTGTTTTATTCTTCTGTCTAACATGTCGTGGCAAGCATTCCACTGTGCCTATGCAGAAGCAGCATTAAGAACAAGGCAAAGAGTCAGACTTGCAGGTTCAATGTTACTGGAATTTCCAAGCCTATTTTTTTCCTAGTTCAGCTCGTTATTTGAAGTAAGATCTAGAATCCCCCCAAGATTCAGAAGCCGGTTTTCCTTCTCTTTCAAAGTGAACCATTATCCTCATCACCAAATGACCCTTTAGTCTGGTCTGACAGAGACAGAAAAATGGTGCATTAGTGCTACAATTCAAATTTCAGCATTTACTGTCAGGCTGCAAATTAACTCGTGTTACACGGATGAAGAAGGTCAATGCATTAGCAAACCCATATCCTAATTCACCAGCTGTGGTAGTTGTATTTCCTCAAGACACTGGTTATTTTAACTGTAATTGGGAGCAAAGGTAACAAACGATTTGTACTGCCATTCAGAAAGGCCCTGGGTTAAATTCTGATCTCAGTCACACATGAAGTTGAGACAAGGAACTAACTCCCTTGCTGAAGTATCATCATCATCATCATCATTACTGTGTAGCAGAGCTTATAATAATAAAACTGGGTTTTACCTTAGCTCCAAATCAACTAAAACCCACCTGAAATTCACTGTATTTCTGTGCATGAAGTGTTAACAACGAAACCATAAAGGAATCTGAACTTTAGAATGAATCTTTGAATCAAGCCATCCATATGTATACGTGCTGATGCTTGTATACTGACACACAAACACATCCAGTCTCCATTCCATTTAACATAAACATATACATTAGCTGTACCTGTTCACTACATCTGTTCACTAGTAGACACATGAAATGTATCTGCGGAATTACAGGGAAGTTAGCTTACTTACAGGAAAATGTTAACATGCATATTCTAATTGCATCTAACATCACCTAATCTAGCCTGCCTGTACCACAGGATGCACACAGAAAAATGTGAAAAATAGTTATTGATAAGCTATCTGTTCAATGCAGAGACAATCGCCAGATGTGGTATTAACATTAACATTAAACCTTCTAACATATCATGGTTTGGATGTTTCACTTCTGTAGTGAATTAGTAGCAGAATTAGAAATTATTTTTAAAAGCTTCTGCTATGTTTTCTTTTTTTACATTGTTGCTAAGATCAGTGAGATCAGAATCTTCATGTTTTGATGCAGTGATCTGACCAATCAAGTTTCCAGACATCGTGTAAAAGATCTTTTCAAATATTACAAGAAACAATCATTCCAATAATAGTAATAAGAAGATCTTAATTTTATTTTTTCTCCAAAATTTCACTAATAATTGCAGTTATCTTAAAAATATCTAAGTGCAACGGTCTAGATCGCAGCCCACGTTGCAGCCCAGACACAGTAGGGCTTTAATGGGTTAAAATCCCACAGATCCGCAGCCAGGGCAACTGGTGCTTTGGTGCAGCACTACTGCCCTCCTGCTCCTGTCTGACACAGGGCCTGGGTGGTGTTGATGTGGCACTGGAGCCACACAGCAAAATCTGGCTACGACATTCTTTCAGATAATACTGAGATTTAATTCCTGGCTGCATCTAGTCTTTTGCCATGTAAAATCATGCATTTTTGGAGTTTTTAAACTTCAGTTAATAGGCTTATGTTACAAGATAATCAGGCCATTTAATAATAATAAGTAAATATTACACGCTTGGGTTCAGCACACCTGCGACTGTCCCCACCTACAAAAATCCTTGTCCCAAATCCTAAAATATCCTCGGCCAACACATAAAATGCATTGGATTTCAAAGGCAACTTTTATCCTCAAGGTTTGGGTTTTTTTTTCTCTATTTGCACATAAATTTAAGTGCAAGTGAATCTCTCTGTGTCTATATCAGTTTCCGTCTTTTTACAGATGGGGAATATAAATCAGAGAGGTTAAATGGAAAGGAGGATGGACTCGGCTTAAAACAGAGGGCAAAGGAAGTTCTGACGTCTGTTTCTGGCTCTGTGTGTGTGCATGCATGTGTGTTCATAAATAAACTTTAATAAAAAACACCAAGCCTCTCTGTATCACAATTTCTCCATCTGTAAAATGGGAATAATATTGCTTACCTATCTCCTAGAGGTGCAGGAAGGTTTAAATCACTATTCTTTATAATCCACTTTGAGATCCAGAGATGGCAAGTGCTATAGAAATGGAAGTATCAGAGTCAGTGTAAGAGCTGGAACAAGAACACCATCATTTCTGGTGCCTAATATCTCCTCTGAGATCACAGCTCTCTCTTTCATCCCTATTTTACCTCCTGTTCCAAACTCTCAAACTAGCGCAGAGGAAGCTTCAAGACCGTGTGAGCACAGGTACTGGTTAGCAATTTTTAAAAATAAGTAGCTTCATAATTCTGTTAACGTAATTATACTATTTGTACATATATTGTACTAGTGTTTGATGTGAACAAGACGATTAAAGAATCACAAGTATTCCAATTAAAAATTTTTGGGGTGCATGATTTGTGCTGTATTGAATATTGTTCCTTCCCCCAAAGCCTTAACAAAAATTTTGAGGGTTACAGTAAGAGCACTCAATGCATAAAATGTACAGGGAATTGCAATACAAACTGGAAATAAAACCCAGCAAAAATATATTAAGAATCATTTGTTCCTCAGTACACATTAGTAAGCCTCCCACTCACAGACAGCTAGTTCCGTGTAGACTGACGAGAGAAGACAGGTAAAGACAGCAGCAGTAGATGAACAGAAAATGAAATTAAAAACACTCACAGAAGAAACAGAAAAGAGAAAATAAAGTATGCAATGATTATTCCTAGCTTTTGAATCAGAAACGAACAGAAAATACTGTAAAGCCCCAGTCTCCGTAATAAATCTTCCTTTCTCCCTGCTGCGAATCATCCGATTGCATCCAACCTCGATGTCAGACCACTGCTTTGCGGCCACGAATACAGCCATATACATTTCCTCTTTTGGCAAACCCTCGCAGTGATTGCCTGTACTTGGAAGACCTTCAAACTCTGAATCAAATTTTTCTCCTGCTTCATAATGCTAGCTGATCTAACTAGGATGGAGAGAAGGCCCACTGCTTCCCTCCACAGTTGGCAAGCAATGCAGCAAAAGAAAACACATCCTATGCCTTTTATAACTATGATCTCTTTCACTGTACTCTATATTTAAGAGCCCCCATAAACTCCCACGGCATTATATCTGCGATAAGCGAATGACTGCTGAGGTCCCCCAAGTGCCAACAGTCTCAAGATCTAAATGAACCCCTAGATGATAAAATCTCCAAAAAGCTTTCAAACCCCAAGCGTGCTGCTGCTGTTACAGAAATACTGCTCATGCCCCTTCACTTAGGAGAAAGGTGGCCCTTGAACCTAAAAAACCTCTCAAATCAAAGCAAGTGACGCAACAGGAGAACAGGGGGGAAAAAGCCATTATGTAAACTGTCACCTTGCTATTTCACACCCAAATTGTGTAAGTTAGCTCAATATCCCAGTAGTATTTGTCTTCATACGGGCTTCTATGCAAGCACTCAATGCATTAGGGGTTTTGTTGTGGGTCCCCTGTAAAAAATGGTGTGCCTCGCCATGCCATGTTTATGTAGAGCAGGTGGTCCCCATGCAACCCTGCAACTGATCCAGAGATTATGGGAGGCTGTCACCTCCTGCATTCCGCTCAGAAATAGCCCAGCTAGTCAGGCTTTACAGCAAACGCCTCTCCCTGGTAGTGAACAACAATCTAAAAAGGAGTTAATTACCTCATATACATTACGGCAATGCTGGGTTTAAATTTGCATTATTAATTTTAACTCTTTTTATATTTTTATGGTTTGCTTTACAGCCCATATGTTAACTGTCACAGATGAAATATTATCCTTCACTGAGTCCCATTAGCTTTGACAGAGCCTGGAACAGATAATTCTAGTGACAACCAACAGCCTGCAAATTCAGCATTCTTGCCGTAACTCAGCCCAATCGAAGAGAGACCCAGATTTAAGTCATAGTAGAAGGTATTCTAGATGAAATAACCTGGCTGCTTTGCTTAACCTGAAGCTATAGTTCAGTTAGCAGCAACTATGATTTTGGCAAGAGGTCAACAAGTGAATGGGAATGCAGAGTAAACTACCATAGCTCCCTCACCCTTTGTAGTGGTGCATCCAGGTAAGGGGTGAGACACACGGCTGGGGCTGGGGGATGTAGGATGGGGATTACTCTGCTGCCACCCATGTTCTGTGGATAAAAAAGCATTCCAGTCATTGCAGGTGTCAATTCAGTATCTTTTGCAATCCATAAAGTCTGTTGTTTTTTTCTTTTTCTCCAATTAAATGTTACTTGACGGTTTTTAAAGCATTGCTAATAATAATTTATGAAAACTCCACTAATGGCATTATAAAAAGAGATTTTCTTATCCAGTCTGATAAAACTTTGGTACACAAATATGCAAATAATATTTTTCTCATATATCGTTTCCTCGTGAATTAGTTTCAGGGGAGCTTTTTCAGAATTTCCTCTCAAGTCCTTAGGTAAGAGATTTTGTACTTCAAACCTATGTACTCTGTACAGCATACTTGGACAACATAGCTTGCATTCCAGGTGCCCATGATACATTTTACATGATTAATCTGGATTTGTTACCTCTATTATATCGAATAGCTGAGGAAGGTGGAACATGCTTGCTGTTGTACTTAAAAAAAAAAAAAAGTTCAGCTCTCTCCTAATGTGAGTGAGTCAGTTAAAGTTGGCTCTGGTGGCCACTGTTTATGTGCTTATGTGCATGTCTGAAGACTCCTGAAAGCCACCAAGGGAATTAGGTAAGAATGAGACCACATTCTCTCTAGCCATTTCTGGCATGTCACAAAGTAGGGAAGGCATGAGAGACTCCTGCATGTGAACCTGTAAGGTGCACCTAAGCAGAATTTGTCCCTAATAAAGATAACAGAATTCAATACGACTGAAATGTTCTTTATGGGATCTACAAAACCCAAAATATAGATACTGTTTCTGAAATAAAACAACAGCATTGGAATTATGGGTAAAAATACACAGCTTTCACGTGAAATAAAAAAAAAAATAATAATTGCAAGCATTAGGTCTTCAGGCTGTGAATAAATACAGTCGGTCAAAATGCTAAAGTTTGTATGTTGCACTGAAACTTTTCTAGAAACTGACTTGTAGCTAAATAAACAAACCCCACAGACACTAAAATCTTTCCTTCCTTTGAGAATACATCTTTACTTCTGGAACTAAGATGTTATGCCAAAAAAGCTATCTTCTGTATGAAACAAACAATTTAAACACATATATTGTCCTTCCTTTTTGCCTTGCATTAAGTGCATACGTTTCCATGTCTCTATCTATTTAAATCAGTTCAAGAAACAACGATTCCCAGCCAAGTTGGTGGTGGACTCTGCACTGACCATAATGTGAACGTGACCAACAGCATTACCTACTCCATTGAAAGGAGGGAAGAACTTTGTACTTCACTACAAAACATCCACTTTCCAAATTTGAGTGTAGTGTTGGATTCTGTATCAAACACTTAAACAAGTTATCACTCTTTTTTGAAAAAATGTTTATTGACCAACTTTCTGACTGACATATATTGACACTTCCATTAGCTTCATTTAAAGATTGGACACTACACATATTTTTGATGTTTGGAACATGTCTTGGAACATATTTTTGTATGACCAGTTGTTCCACATCATGACAGTCACTGAAATAATGTTTCTGTGGTGCTATTGAGTGCTCCGAGTTTTACATTCTACCTGGGCATAGCTGATCCTCCAAAACCAAACAAAAAACCCTGTTCAAGTTATTCCTAAGAATAAGTATCCAAGTCCCAGTTTGTTTAAGCACCAGCCAAAATTTCCCTCTCTTTGGGACTATCATGAAGCATAGGCTTAAATTTATGTGCTGAGCCTTAATCAACATGTACTTTACATTTAACATATGATTAAGAAGGATTTTCTTTTGAATCAAGCCCTGGATTTTGTCCTCAATATTCTGTGGCACATAAGATACCTTTATGTGTATTTGATTTTCTATTCTAAATGCTGACATTGTTTTTTTTCCACTGGCAGCAATAGCCCAGTGGCATTGTATATGTCAGATTTGATTTATCTCTGGTTGCCATTATTTACTACAGAAACAATGCTTTTTAGTTACTACAGTTTAGCACAGGAAGCACTAAGGTATATTCTCTAATGTACCATAAAAATACCAAAGGCAGTTTTCCCATAGGATACAGTGAGCAGAAGAAAGCATTTTCATCCTTCTGTATTATTATAACTGTATTATCTACCTGAAATCACTAAAGATAATACATGACACCACCATTATTACATTCACAGAATCACGGCATATTTAATTTTGCAAGAGTTCTTATAATTATGTACTGTATTAAGGCCAATTAAATAACTCCTAAATTATTCCTGACGTATGTCAAACTTAGCACAGAGTGTATTCCCAAAGAAGATTTTCAAATTCTCCATCAACAACTTATTCTAATTGCACGCACGTTCTTGTAGCAAATTCAGATTCTTCCCAATTCACTGTAGGCTACTAATTTTGGTACTATCCTTAGTGATACCAGCATTTGATTCTTTACTTTTTATAATAAATATTGCGTATATATCTGTATGCAACAATAATTTCTTCTCCTTAATCTTCTTTTCTTCTTCCTCTACTTGGTTTTGGGCTATGATTTTTTTTTTCAAAATCACCACTTTATTGCACTCTTCCGAAATCTGCAATATCCATCTCTTTAAGCTGACAAGCCTGAAAATGAACATGTCATTTTTAGAGTTAACCAATGCAGAATACACTACAGGCTGGTTACTATGTGACTTAAAATTTTCAGTGCCCTGGGGAGAAGAGAAGGGATGTGAACCATTCCTCCTAAATTGCTCTTAAGTGCTTAAGTTCCCTATAGATTCAAGGGAGAAACAGACATCTACAAGTCACCATTTGGTGGCCCTCAGAGGTGCCTAAATTAATCATGCTGGATTTGGCCTGAAATCTCCTTGTTTTACATGAGGTACCATGCACTGCAGTATTACATCAGCATCAGACGGTGTATTCTTATTCAATTTATCTTTGCCATGATGTTTTCTCCACTACCCCTCTTTCCTGGCAGGGATTAGGTGGCCTTAGGATCTGGCAGGTGTGTCCCCTCTTGTTTTGTGAATGTTTTATTTTCCATTTCTAAAGCAGAGTACTTAACATTGGCTTTCATGAGCAGCACACACTCAGATTTCAGAGAGTCGTTCCCGGTCTACCAAGATAACATACTTCATACAAACCTCTCACAAACCTTTCAAAGCTTCCCTTATTCAAAAAGTCCTATGGGCTCTCTTTCTAGCCATAACTGAAATTTGCCCATCACCATTCTTTGTCACTTAAGACTATTTAGAATGGAATGATTTGTATCTACGTTATTAAAATTTCTCAGCCATGTGGAGCAATATTTGGGGGCCATATAGTGTGATCATACCAAATCTGCTTTCAGGAATGGACCCCGGCCCATATTCTGACACCCTCACCACGAACGGGACTTGTTAGGGAAGAAGACTAGTTGCCAGAGGCTGAAGGCATGCCAGAGAACGTTAAGAGTACAGACCATAGAATTCCAGCACTGGGAAGGATCCTGGTTAATTAATTAGAAGCAG
>VZTM01034139.1:27563-46695 GCA_013400555.1 Jacana jacana | reverse complement strand
AAAAAAAAAGGAAGGGAATCCCTCAAAAAAATGAAGCAGTGGAAATGACTGGAAAATCAGAGTTCTTGTCTGCCGCAAAAGAGCCAGAAACAAGAATCCCTTCCTCTGCTGTGCAGGCCAAAGCATTCCTCAGGCAAGCAGAAAGGAAAAGACTTTGCTGTGCACAGACCCAAGATTAGGCACACATTCAATTCTCCAGCTCCTGGCTGTCACAATAAGGAGGTTTGTACAGTTAGGAATAGCATTTATTCATAATGAATAGAATTTGCCAATCAAAAATAAATAACTTCAGTGCCTTTGAAAATGTTAACTGCAAACATCTCATTGCCTTCCAAAGAGACTCATGTCCATAAGTGGCTAAATTACTTCTGTCATACAATTTAAATTTATAGGACAAGAGGCATTTTGGAATTTTAAACCAGCATAACACAGTAATCTCAAAAATTACTCCTAAAGTTTCAAGCAATCTTTCTGCTGGTTTCTTTCAAATTCCACTGGTAAGAATCCAGAAAATGGTATTTCATTATTTAAAAAAAAAAGAATCTCCACAGATGGCATATTCACAGTAGACATAAGCACTCTCAAAATTGACATAAATGAATAAATATAGTACCAGTCTGAGACAGATATACAAGACTCCTATATCTTCCAATCAGAACTGGCAAGTACCGACTCTTATAGCTATCAGAGGAAAAGAAATAGTTGAAATGATATGACACATTAAAAATACAATGTTCTTTCAAATAACAGTTACTCAAGTTATTTTAACCTTTTCAGTTATTCTCCTGCATTGTAGTTACAAAGAGCTCTAGAAGGATTTACGATAAAAGACGTTATGCAAACCTAACAACAGGTACATTTCTGAATCACTAGTTTGTACAGCACAAGGTACTGTTAATACTGTCCAATATCGCAGTTACATAAAGATATTCAAGCAAATAAAATTTAAACAGAATGGCTAACACTTTTGCTTTAAATTTTAAAAAAGAGAATGCTTATTTCTTGTCTTATATTCATTTTTTGGATAAAATTTGATAAAAATAATATAAGTTATATTTTTTTATCTGGTTACAATCCAGTTATCTTTGCATATTTATATATTCCTTTCCAATTTTACTTTCTGAATTATCCATTTCCTTTCTATTATTGCAGCACTACTCGGTAAGTGTTCCTCCCTTTGAGCAATAGCTGCAAGAGGAATATGTTCAGATGAAGAATGCAAACCCGTTGTGAATGTGAGACAAAAATACCTTTCAGGAGTTATGCAATAATCATTGAGCAGTGAATCATCTTAAGTGGTTTATTCAAGATCCTAGAGTACCTACAATGATGAGTAAAAATACATCATAGCCTTATTATACTTTAATTAGTTTTAAGTTTTATTTTAGGCTGGGGTGTGTGTGTGTTGTAAGCTTTATTTACCTAATAGAGGTGATGTATCTGAACTGGAAAACTTGAGTTATAAGTGAATATATCAGATACAGTTGTTTGCAAAAATGGTAATACTCTCTTAGACTTTGTAGAAAAGGACAAGTATTCAGTTAGGTTTCTTAGGATTATTAAATGTTGGCTTTTCAACTTCAGCTTTGCTGAGCAATTTTGCATGTACAAAATCATTCTCATTTGGCCAGAAATGAGAGCTGTATCCTGTCACAGAGATAAATTCCTGGGTATAAGTGAAGCATTCCACTGCCTGAGAGAGGATACATGAATACTCTGTTATGCAGATCAGATCAAAAGTTGAAAGATACAATTTTAACACTCTTTTTGAGCATCAAACTGTAATATTCACAAAGGAATAACTTTTTTACTATGCACATATCATTTGTTTATTCATACCAATAAAAATTGCATTTCAATGTGACTTTTTTTTATTTGTTTGTTTTCAATCCAACATTAGGATGCTTTCTTTCTACTTCCCCTAAGAACAGCAACTTACTGGTGCTAATTTGTTTGATTTTACTTCGGTGCATTTTTGCTTCAAATATGTGCAACATTCACAAATTGAATTAAAAATTATTAATGAAGGGACAATATGCTCACAAGTTTCCCGGGTCTGTATTAGAAATCCAATAGCCTAATATTAAAAGCAAAGATGTAGACAGGCCTCATGTAAAAAATTAATCAAGTGTCCCAAAATAACTGTTATTTATGTTTATGCAAATGTAATGCTATAATGTCTATCACAGCTGTGATAAAACTATACAATTTCCAGAAATGAGATGTAACTAAACAAAAAACCAAAGAAAATTCTTCTTCCATCCCATTAATTGTACAAAATTGTAATTTCCTTCATTCTGGGGGGAAACTTTTACAAAACAGTAAGGACTTCTTGGTTAAAACATCTTTTCATGTATTTATGCTAAACATTGGCGTATCCTGCCATAGAGAAATAGGCCTTTATGATCCTAACTAGATCAAAGCACTGAAAAAAATATTTACACGCACTTTTTTTATTCCTTTGAAAAATAATATAAGAGCTGTGAGATACTTCTTGTCCTGGTGTAAAGACATGAACATTTTTCTCCTCCAGGTCATCTGTTCTAATCTAATTCAGGGAGATGGATAATGATTGTAAGTTAAACCGTTCTTTGTTCTAGGCTCTGTGGTAGATTATCTGAAATAAATGAATGGTTCGATTCCTAAACATTCAACTGTGCAAAGACTTTTGAAAGCTTTTTAATTTTATTTGTAAACCAACTTGACTTAGATAGGTCACGTTGAGCAGATGCCAAATATTTTGTGGAACCAGAACCTCGAATTACACATCTGTACTTTCACATGAACACAGGGACTTGTGCTCAGAACCAAGCCCAAACTTCTTGGGGAAGAGACCACCTTTTTCATTCTCTATGTATATGCCATATGTAACATGATAAAATCCTGATTCATACATAAAATACGTTGATAGTTTTGGCAATAATTACCATTATAATGATACGGTTTCATTGGTGAAGATGAAGATGCTTGTGTGTACATAGAAAATATTGCAGAGGCAATTAGGGGGCTAGTTCAGAACACAATTATTATTCTAGAATGCTTCCTCGCATAAACTCTATTTCTGTGTAGTAAATTGTGCATTTATATAGTTTAGTTTAACTTGCTTCCAAAATAGATTAAACTATGCCAAAGTCAGTTTCTTCAGAGCAAATTAAGCACTTATGCACAGGAAATTGGGGTGTTATAGCAATATTTGACTGTTTTCATAGTTAAAAAATATCTAACTTCTTACTAGGAAGAAAAAAAAAATCTGTAACTAATGTCAGGATGTAACTCTAGGAAAGCTCTAAAGTATTATGAAAGAAAGGCGCATCTAGAACGATCCACAACTACAAAAGAAAAATTAAAATAAATTAAGGCAACTTCATATCCTCAATTATAGACCACTACTGAGATGGATGTAATGATGCTATTCCCACTGTTACCATCTCAGGACCTGGTCCAAAGAATGAGAAATAGATTAGAATCAGCCTGATGAGGCGTTCATTGGGAAGACGGTCTCTGTTAGATATCCTACAGAATCGGGTACAACTAAGTTTGAAACTTGGATTGGGGTTTTGGTGACAATAGTAAAAATACTTAGAAAAAACAAAAAAAAAGCAAATATAAGCACCACGGAATAAAAATTTAGGTAGAAATTATTAAAATCTATTTTTAAAACATGAGAATCGTTCAAAAGCTACATTTTATTTTCCTTTATTTTCACTTCTTTTATTTCCTTCAGTCAATTTCCAAATGTCTTTCATGTTTTATGAACATTCAAGTGATTATGAAAATTTCTTAACTGTGTGCGGAAAAGCAGTGTTCAAATTGCATGGATGAGTAAGAAGAAATAAGTGTAAATTATGCAGTAAGAATAATTCATAAGTTAGAGAGTAACTTCGGGATTCTTCTATTAATTTTTTTTTTCAAAATCTCTACAATTTATTGAACCCATCACAATTTTATAACTTATATTCCTAACATGTATTTAAAATTTACACAAAAAATATAGTCTTCAAAACATATCATTTGAGCACAAAGAGATCTACTTTGGGTGTGTTCTGCTCAGAATAATATATAGAATATGTATGTTCATGTGGAAAATGGTGTACAAAGAAGTCCAATGACTTAGACCAGTAAGGCAAAAATTTGACAACGGGACATAAAGAAACTTTCAAATATGAGGATTTATATCTTTTTCTACATTATAATTTGTAATATAGTTGCTGCTGCTTTTATTTATCCATGCAATGACCTCAACTTCAACCAACAAAAAAGCAAACACCTAAATCCCCACCATTAAGCCTTTGGTTTCTATCATACCCTATAATCATAAGTTTGACAGATTACTGCATTATTTGTGTCAGATGTGTATCATTTTATCAAATGTGTATGATCTTATCAGTTCATGACCGGGTTGTCCTTCAATTGTTTTCCTGCCTTGCTGCTCTCTTATTATTTGGAATGGTAAACCAAAGTGCCTGGTTTACCTTCTCTGTTTTCATGCAGTCTCCTGTTTACTTCATGCTCCTATCACAGCTTGTCTAAATTAATTAGCACTAAGCCTTTAATATGACTTTGCATAGAAATATTGTCAGTATTTTTGCTGATGTGCTATGTATTTCCATGGAATGAATAAACAGGCTAAAGCAACAGAGTGGTATGTTTTGTGTAAGGGTTTTGTAATCCTTTTTTCATGTATTTTCAATTCAATTCCTTTTTGCAACCCGGCATTTTATTTCCTTCTTGCTGGCTTTGTACATTAGGGGGATGCTTTTCAGGGAATTATGCCATGATCCTTCTTTTTTGTGTCAAGAAGAATTCAATTTTCTCATGAGAATATACATCGCCTTCCTCATTTATCTTCCCTAAGGTTCTGCACCGAACGTACCCATTGAACACAGTGGGTACCAATCACCAAGCAGACACAAGCCTGAGCAGATACGCTCCTGTGGCACAGTGGAAGCTCCACATAGAGCCACCAGTTTACATTCGTAGCTATTACACTCACGGCACAGCTTATGCAAGTAAGCTCACCCAGCTCTTCCACTGTGCTGACACTGCTCTGCAGCTTTCCATTCCAGGGGAAGCTGGGCGAGAAGCAGGCTGGGGTTTCTGGACCGTGCTCCACTGCATGATGTGGACATATGTAGTCTATCAGAGACTTGATTGACCTACACCATCTTATGCCATCTGCAAATATGACCTCCTTTTTTCTCAGTTCTGTTTCCTAATAATTAATGTTTTTAACTCCATCGATCTCCACATGGACACTTGGGGAAGTCCGCTTCTGCTGAAACGTTCCATTTATCCTTAGGATTTGTTCCTCTTAGGCACAGAGTCTGCTAATGCTTTGCCATATGACAACACTTGCTTACTTTAGTAACAGCTTTTACTACACAGAAGCTACGCTAAAGGGGTTTTTTTTTTGACAGTTCAAATACACTATATTGATTAATTCTCACCCACTCTATCAAAATTCTAATAGATGGACAAGCTTTCTGTGCACTTTTCCTGGAGAAATGCCAGCTACCTTGTTCCTAAAATCCCTGACTTACCATTTTTCATTGTATGTTAAGATTTCTCACTAGACTCTAATTTTAAACATTTTCCTGTACCATGTTTTACCAATAAATGCAAATTCTGACATTCTTTGCTTACGAGATTTTCTTAGAAACTGAAAAGTAAAGAAACACGTAACCCACTGACTTCTTCCTATTTGTTTTAATCAGTTTTTCAGCAACATCCTCTTCCATGACTCAGTTTTTCACATTTATTTGGAATGGTTACCTGGCATGGGTGACTTCCTAAGTATGCCTGTCTTTCTCCATCCCTCCTCTAAGTAAATGCAAATAGTTTAGAATCTCTGCCACATCCTTGTCCTCGCTAACTGCAACCCAAGAGACTCACCAATTCTCTCGTAGCTTATGACACTTGACATTTAAAAATTGTCTGTAGTTATTGCCATGCCTTTGGCTATTTGCTCTAAGAAGTCCCTCTTATCTCCTATCCTAAAGTTTACCTGCTATAACTTATGCTCTCTCCTGATCCTTCTGTTTAAGAATCTTTCTTTCTTTAGTTCAAATGGGTTTTGTATCCTGCAATATACTTTTTCTTCCTTGCTACTGATCTTTCCTATGGCTGTTTTCATACATGCTGCAACTTTCTACACAGCATTTTTGCTGAATACGAGGTTTCAGTTTCATACATTTTAATCACTTGAAAAATATAGTTTTTAAGAAAAAATCGTTCTACTGACATACTGATTTTGAGAGATCTGCTTTGTTAAGAATTTGATTTTATTACAATTGCAAGTACTGAGTGGCTCAACTAAAGTTCCTTACTGAATCAACTTCCTTTTATGCATTCCTCTTGCCTTATTCATTGAATACTTTATAAATAATGAATTATTTACTCATTGCTACGATTGTGCTCACTTACTTTTCTTTGCTGCACAATTATAATCCATAATTTTACTAAAGAAAATATTAAATAAAGGAAGATAAAACAGAGAAAGACTGCACATTTTTGTAGCATTTTTAGCTTTAAGGTTCAAAGAAAAGCAAGCAAAACTAAATCTGGATTCTCAAGTGTGGATTACATAGTAACACTTATTTATATTGTTTACTTCTGACATTTTATCTACAATTTTTTATGCCCTTATGCCAGAAAAGTGCAAAACATAAACCAATATCTAAATGCAAACACATTGTTCAACAATATGACTTATGTTAGCTTCCCAAAATTTTAAATCCCTAGGCTATTGATAAAATAAATATTTCATTGTTATTTGAAATAAAACTCCCATGCCTAGAACAAAATGGAACAGTGTGGTGTCACCACATGTAATCATCATTGTAATGCACACGCTGCATCGGAACTCTGCTGTGATTAGGCCATTGGTGCTACAAACCTCAAATTTTTAACTGAAATGACAACGATGAAATCAGTACTGCTAGATTACAACTTGGTACTAAAGAATGTTTCTTAGAGGTAAATGATGGAAGACCAGTTAGGGAAAGGCAGAGTCATGAGTCCTTAGGTCATAGTTAAGTAAAATTTCACATTGGTCTTTAGAGTATGACCAGATGATTGACACCTGACAGTTTATCCTACACAAAATAAGCTGATTGTCTCAGGAAGGGTTTTTTAGGAATGGCTTTCAGTTATCAAAATTGGTTTCCAAATTTAGAAGCTTTCAGTAAAGCAAATCTAAAGTGAAGCGGGAAAAAGACCTCTCTGAAGCACTGAAATACTCAAACAGCTCATTAAGAAGGGAGAGCTGAGTTTTCTGTGCTGAAAATGATCTTGAGCAAAGATCTTCAAATGCCAGGACTACCACTACAGCACCTTTCGGAACAATAAATGCTTTATAAAAATAAATTAGTATTACTCAGTGAGATTTTTTTTTTACCCCTGATCTGCTGTCCTAAAAGACTTTTGTTGCTTTAGAAGGGGACAGTATTGCAATGTTAATGTCTTTGGCTTATTTGGATGAGATAAACATCATAAACTCTTGAAGTCGAGGAGATTACAGTCTCTAATAAAATACAGAAGGCTGCTAAATAGAATGAAAAGACACATTAGATCAAAGTATTACTCAAGAGTTCTACAACTGGCTCAGACTACAAAAGGAATTCTGAGGGTCTTTTTGAGATCTATCACACTCTTTCATGCCACTCAACTGTAGTAGTCAAAAGGTGACTAAAGAGGCAAGAGTTTGGAACAAGATGGAAGGCATGGAGAAGCACTGACAAAAGTCAGTACTATGTAGGCTGAAAGATGATCAGACTGAAGGCAAAAAGTTTTGTCTTCTTCCTTCCAAACCCTTAATGTTAACTGTGGAAAAAATTACCTCAAAATAATAGACATGCAGTTTATTCACAAGCTACTGCTCAATCATAAAAAGAAGCTCCTAGGACAGTTCTCTCATAACTGTCTTAAAAAAATACCTGAAAAAAATATCAGTCTGGCAATGTCAATGTTTAAACTATTTATCCAAGGAAACTTTGAAAATAATCCAGCATCAGAAAAAAAATTTGGACAACTCCTCCACTAATATCAGCTGATATTTTTGTTTTTGACAGTCATGTCATACAAAAAACAATCAAGGTTTTGTCTTTTTTTAAAAGCATTGAACAATGCCTTCTTCGGTGGTGCCTGAATCCAAGAGAAGCCATTTTTCCCCACTGCTCCTAAAATTGTGCCTGTATTATTCCTACCAGAGAGAGCTCATTTTTATTCCCGCAAAGGGAAGACTTCCACACAGCTTGTTGAATAGTACTTACTCAAATATGGTGGTTTGTAAGGCGCTCGTGTATTAGACAGCAGTCCATCCAACTCCTTCCTCTCCAGAGTGTTGTGAAGGGCCTTCTCTTTGCCGAAGGTGGAGAAGGACCTTTCTGCCCCCGGCTGGGCTTCTGGTGTTTCAAACACTTCAGTGTCTGGAACGGAGTCCATGCCGGGTACGTGCAGATTGCTGCGGTAATCTGCAGCTTGGCGTCCATCAGATGGAACAAAGGAAGGCATCCAGCACCGATCTGAGTGGCCCAGTGCTTTACATTCCTCCGTGCAATTGGAGAAGAGATCCATGCCTGCAAGCATGAGAGAAAGAGAAACTACAGATATAAGCTTCAGCATCACTAACAGCTGCTGACAGATAAGAAAGATTATGCCCAGAAAAAGCGAGAAGTGGAAAGAGAAATGTCGTAAGAACTTCTTCCACTACCTTCATCTCCTCAACCAAAAAACAACAACAAAAAGCTGATTGTCCAGTCTTCAGAAGTCAAAGACACCATTTAATAAGCGTAACTAAATGGCAGAATGTCACACATACACAAAAAACCACACGAAGAAGGGTATTGGTGGTTCTGTCTCACAAAATCACTTGCGGATCTCACTGTTTAGGACCTGTTCAATTAAAGTTCATTGCCACTTGTAGGCTGATGTCTGCGCTTCACCGGTTGAAAATACTTGCTTAAGAACATGAAGGAACAGAAGGAACTGTTTCTACACAAATGTATCTCTCACGAAAGACATGAAGTGTCTCGACTGAGAAATGACAGATTTCTTTTATGAAAATGAAATACTAGCAAGTCCTATAAAGGAACTAGCTGTGCATACACTAGTGTTCAGATAGAGCCTACTGCTATTAAAAGCAGATCTTGCAAAGCAGGAATCCAGCTTCCAAAGTGATCAGGATGGCTTGTTTCATTAATTGTTACATCATTCTTTCAGAAGTAGTTTTCACTGCTACTGCAGCAGTCCTTACTGTCATCAAGTCATCCAAGTAATGGGACAGGATCGTATAATAAATTACCGTGATGAGCGGTAGAAAGGTAGCTGTTGTCCGACGTGAGGTGGCTGTGGATGCTATTGACAAAACTGTTAATGCTTCCCCTATATAAGCAAACACTTGTCCCTGCCAACACAGAACTGTTTGCTTACAAATCCTTTAATGCTATTAAGATTTCAAATGACAAGCTATGTTTCTATTGACTACCTTCAGATCAGCCTTCCAAAAGAATATTTCCTGATTGTGAGTCACTGAATTGTTGGATTATACTTGTTTTGAGAGGAATGGTGTAGGAAATCATAAGTGCATAGTAAAATAAATACCAGCGTCTCCAAGTCGATGTTCAACATCGTACAGAAAAGCAAAGAAGTATCTTTTTCTTGTATTTATAAAGAGAACTGAGTGTCTTTGAATAGGTGTATGCCAAAATTGAACTAAATCTGTTTAAAACATTGCATTTACAAGCATTACATTAGAATTACAAAAAAAAATGACACTGCTTGCAAGAGAAATATGAAGAAATTTTGAACAGCTGTAATAAGATTCATGTAATGTAGCTCATTCACCAGCCAACATTGTAAAGAACTGGATTAACTTGATCTCCAATGTGAGGATTAGTATTAAGAATTCTACCACTGTTTTGAACCATAATTTGACTTTTATTAGTAACATTTATGTGGTATCTCACACTACAAAACCCAATCTCTTCAGCAGGCAAGAATCTTTCTGAGCTATCAACAAGTGCTTGAGTACTAAAGGCAGTCACTTAGAGAAAATATGAAGAAAAAAATAATTTAATTTCAGATTAATCTCACTTTATAATGACTTTTTGATTTTAAATTAAATATACAATGCTAGGTCCAGTTTCGATTAGAACCTCACATTGATAATTGGCATACAGAAGTCTGAAAATAAATTACTGATCAGTGAACTGTTGAAGAATGCAAACGTGAACTGCAGATATGATTAAGAAATCAGATGAAGATCATCAAGCAAGGCATACAAATTGTATAGTTCTAAATTCCACAGTGGTAGTACCTATCAAAGGCTGAAAAGAGAGATTTAGATGCACGCTTCCCGTGAAGAAATTAATATATAACAATGTCTATAAACCCCTGTGCCTGTGTGTCTGACGTACTGAAATGTCTGCACAGAAATATCTCTTATGCAAGAAGAGACATATTTTATGCATCTAACTTCTGCCGTTCACAAGATTTAAGTGACAATTAACACATAATGGTTATTTCATTTTTCAGACTTCCTAGCAAAATTACATGTAAACAACAAATAACCCTATTCTAACAGGAAAATGCTTACAGTTACATTTTTCTAACAGCATGTCAGTGACCTGATTCATTCAACATTCCCTAAAAAGACAGGAGAAAGAAAAACTTATGGATAAATACTAAATTATATTCTTAAGTCAGTGGGGAGGGACATAGGAAGATATGATAATAATAATAATGTGTTTTTTAAGATATATATTCAAAGAGAGACCCTCTCTTTCCCCTGCAAGGATTTTTATTTCCCCTGGAAAATTACCCTCCATTTTACTATTTTGTTTTCACATCAGCTGCTAAGCTGCAAAATGTCTCTATCCAAATATTACATTTTTGTTCCCTTTTGAATACTGCTTGTCTACTGCAGTACACTGAATAGTATTATATAACAGCTTATTGTAAAAGAGATGTTATAGCCCCTATAAATCAGGATTTTGAATAAACAAAGTAATGAATGTAGGGGATATAAAAATGTAAGCTTGTATGACAAACTTTTCCCCCCTTGAAGATGAGAATTTGTAAAGGGAAAACAAAAAGTACATGCGTATACATCTGAATTTTAATATACACTGCTGGAACACAAAGGAGAATGTAAATGCCTGTTTAGGATGGGAACAAAACATTCAGAGAGGCCTGGGTTGGGTGAGTCACAACATTCCCTAAGAGTTTCACGGGTATAGAACCAAGCCCTTGGTTTTAGCATTTTGTCAGAAACTACATTCAAATTAGCAGTCTGATTTTGAAGTCCCTGGGTACCTATATATATTTACACTGATTGTGATATGAATGCTGGCTATTCTTCCTCCACCTTTCACCTTTTCCTGTGGGTCACGGTATAGAATTCTCTGTTTCTGACCGAAAAACATTAAAACTGGGGTGGGGAGGAAAGGTTATTTGCTGTTTTCCAAGAAGGAAGGATCTATCATGGTAAACGAAGTAAGACATTCAGCACAGAATTCCTTCACAGACCAAGGTCATGTTCTTGATTTATAACAAAAAAAAGAAATGTTCAACAGTATGACACTTCTACCTCATCTCCCTCATAAATCTGGTTATACATATGATCCTTCAGAACTAAACTATCCATCGTAATTGCAAATCCACATTAAAGAAAAACGCTTTCTATTTTTTATTTAGTTATGATAGTAGACTTTGCATGCAGATAAACCGAGATTTTAAAGGTGACACTAAATTCTGAAATTCAAATCTCCTTTGTGGATACAAACATAGTTTGTATAGATAGTATAGTGCACTGAAGTGCTGAAAAGTGATAAGGATTATTACAAATAAGTGATAAGGGTTATTACAAATACAGCTGACGTATAAAAGCTCATGGCAAAAGCCACTAGTTCATTCCTATTTGTTCAAGCCTTAGGGCCAGTGGGCAATACGAGCTCTCACACAACCTTAACTTTGCAGATTTTGAAGGAAAACAGGCCTCCACCCCTCCCTCAAAGGAAACTAGGAAAAAACAGGAAAGGAGTTCAATATTAAATTTGATATCTGCATCTGAATTTCCTGAACTCAGGTGCTTTGAATCAGACACTTGGTAGCTTTGCATTTCTGAAGTATATTCCCAATTGGCTTCCTTTTCATATTTCAAAAGAAGGAAATCAAAATTTCTATGTGCATGAATGCTAATTGGTTTGAAAGACAGTTTAGATCAAAGCAAAAATCAGGCCTAAAACCATTTTTAAATAATGCATTATTTCTTAATTTAACTAAGGGAGAAGAGCCATACACCAAGCCTTTAGAGCAATATGTGAATGCATTCATATGTATTACTGAGTAAATGATGTAGTAAAAAACCAAACCCACAATTTAAATGTTGACAAAGTATTTTTGTCATATTGTTATTGAGAGGCTTTTTCCCCTGTATGTGTATTTTTTCATAACTTTGGCTTTCACTTGGAATTAAATGGCATTTCCCACTTCTGTGGTAGCTTTTCTTAAAATAGCTAGTTAGATGGGAGATAGCCATGATGTAGGGAACCAGGACTCCTTGTCAGAGCTCTGTTACCAACCAGAACTACTATCCATTTTGTTAGATCACTATATTTAATAACTTGAACAAGTTTTCCCTATGATTCATGTTTTGTGCCGGTAAATAAGGATAATTACATTAACCTCCTTTGTAGAAGACTTTATCTACTGAACTTCATGAAACAGTTATTATCATTCTTTCTTGCCAAGTAATTGGGGTGCTGCCTTGGATAAAACTGACTTCATCTGCCTGCGAACATGAATAAAGTCCCCAACATCTTCAGTATTTAGCTCTTCCAAATCTCAACTTCAAAGCCCTACCTGGACCATCAGATGTGAACATTATTAAGCATGCAGCCCAAGGAAAGAAGGGGAAACAAAAGGAAAACAAACCACCCTCAGCTTGAGTCAAAGCACTTTTCTAAGCCATTTTCACGTTCACTCTCCCTTTATCCAAGAGACTCTTAGCCCATGTGATCTTCAAAACAGGATTTAGCTGTCGCTCTGCATAGGCTCAGAAGGAATACTGGTTTTCACCGTCCCTTTATTACTAAAATTCTTCTTCTAGCTTCTCAAATTCTTCTCTTTATGAACACTGAAATATCATAGCCCTTCAGCAGTAATGCATACTAACCCTCTTGGGGTTTTACCTAATCTGAACTGAAAAGGTGTGAGGTGACGTTTCACCCTGTGCCTTTGTATTAGATCCCTATCAAATTCCTTTCATAAAGTCCAGAAGCAGAAGCCTAACTTTAGATCTCAGCCAGTCACCAATGCATACTGTCCAGTACTGCACAGAGGAGATGATTAAAAAAACCACCTGATGCATTTTACAGTATATCCATGACTGTACATTTACTTAGCTTCACATCTTGGATATTTCTTCCTGAAGTGCACCCAAGAAATCATGCCAATGCAGTGAAAAAGGTGAACCAAACGTAATATTGTGAAAAACTCTGCACGTTTGGCTTGAGAGCTGAGTAGCTAGTGAGCAGCCATAGGAAATAAGCTGGTGGCAGGAGTCCAAATCTTACAGGACAGGTGTCTAATCATACAATTTAAACATACGCACATGCAGAGTATTAATTGGCACCCAAGCCGGCAATTTCACAAGGGAGGCCAAGAATTTAATCAACCATGGGAAATAAACTAACCTCATGCTTAGAAATTACTCCTACAGAACATGACTGAAATACAGTGTGTTAACAGTAAGTAGTAGTGTGGTAGGAGTTGCATTTGTTTTACAACAAATAGCAGCTTTTGTCTCAGCAATTTTCAGACAAAGAAGAGCGCAAGTAATTAGAACACACACTCGGGATTGGAGGAACCTCTCCTCTGCTTGCCAAACACTTCTTGTGCTTCTTCATCTTTGGAAAGTAAGATTCCAAAAAGATCAGAATCCTATCCCAGTCAGTCATTGAAATGACTACCCAATCCATGAAAATTAGGCTCTTGAATATCCTGTGACCTGCCATTCCCCACTAAATGCAGATGACAGTACTTTTGTACTTCCCTGATGTTAATGTGGATGAGAATGTGGGTAAATACAAATTGTTCAGGTGGTACTTTCACAGGAGCAATATGAATCCCTTACATACCTTCCAGTACACTTGAAACCATGATTAAATCACTATCAAGAAAATATTTTTTGTGAAAAGGTGAACCAGAATCTGATTTCAAAACATAATAAAATATTTTATGATACATAGAACAGCTTCGTTCAGAATTTGCACTAAGTAATTGTACAGGATAAATCTAAGACACAGTGATAGATTTTCACTCTGCATGTTTTCCTTCCCAATTAATAACTGACCATGACTTCTGACAGTCAGCTTAGCTAGCAATAGACTGCTGGGGAATACCTCCTTGTGTGCCTCACGTCTGTTCACTGGTGACAAACCAAACAGTAAAAGGATGTTTTGGGAGCAGAACGTGCTGCTGACTAGAACTGGTAGGGAGGGAGTTTTATTTGCCAATGCAAATTATCTACTAAATATTCTTGGATGCAAATATGATGCTTTCGAAAATAAATATGATGCTGGGTAGTATCAGGTAACTTCTTGAAAAAAACAGTCCAGACTTCTGCCATTTTATCAACCAGTGTGCTTTCCCTCAATAATTTAGAAAGAATTGATTATAGAGCACCAGAAGAACTAAAACACTGAGAAGACATTCCCTCAGATATTCCCTCTGGCCATTCAAGATCAAAAAAGATTTATGCTCCTTTCCTCCGCCCTCCCCTCCCCCAAAATTCATCACCAAATGCTAATAGCAACAGTGAAGCTTTTATATCAAAATATCTTGTCGTTGCTGAGGTCAAGGTGCATGTTCTTTGCACCATGACAGCAAGATTCAGCCCAAAACTTACAGGAAAAATACATTCTACATATCTCTGTAGAAACAGCTTTAAACTTCTACATGTGCCTTAAAATTTCTATTTGGAACTAGCCTTTAAAAAATTGTGCATGCAAATTATTCCTAAATCACAGCATCAATATCTTAAGTTGGAAGTTCTGTGTATTTGAGGTTTCAGTTCAAACTGTTAACTGTGAGCAGACCAAACGTAATTGTCAGCTTTCATTACTTCATGTGTAATCACTACTGTAGATACAGAAGTTCATAAATCACATCAGATTCTTAAATTATTTGAAATAATTTTGAAAGTATAGAGTAGATTTCCCCCCCTAGTTTGATAAAATAGAAACAATGAAAATGAAGAATTTGCCCAGCTAAGGACTAATGCCAAGTTTGACAGTAGTTCCAGTGTTCGTATCTGAGATAGACCACTTTTAAAATGGAGAGAAAAGAATAAAGAGCACAGGCACAACAATAACAGCCCTGAATGCATCTAAAAGAAAATAGCTTTCAGTTGATGTGCAACTATATGATTATATTCCCACCATCAGTCAAATCCAGCCCCTTCTGCAGATGTTTATTCTTTTCTCTCCTGTTTGGTTATTATGGTTCATTATGTTGAGGGACTAAGCTGATTGAAATGTTCATTGAGATGACTGTGCAGTAAAATGCGTAAAAGACAAAAAAAAAAAAAAAAAAGGAATGCAGGGAGGGCAGGAGGAGAGGGAGCTTTTTATAACTCAGTAGCACTGATTGCTGCACCAGAAACAGTGTGAAAGAAAGGGTGGGGGCAGGCTAAATACATGGCTTTTTAAAACAACAATAAATCATACGCCATATATAGGGCAAAAATGAAAGAGGCTCTGTGTTCAGATGTAAACTTCTGGCAAGACCTGGTTTGTTGTCAGGTTCCCAGACACAAAATAGACACTCTGTTCACTTAGCATGAAGCCCTGCAAGAAGCAGGGAGCTCCGGAGACTCTTGGCTCTTCTCGAGTCTCATTAGGTCTGCATATTAATGACTTTCAGCAATATAAAGGGGCCCTGTAGCAGCCTCCTCTTCCCCTGGTGCCTGGGTTTCCCATCATTAAGGGCACAGTGACTATAGCAGCAAGAAAATAGAGGACGTTAACAGAGCACGCGGGTGAGACAGCATCGCTATGACAGTACCAAGTCCCTTGCCCTGGTATCTTCTAAGACCTGGGTCAGGAAAAAAAGAAGTGGACAACTGGGGAGACTCTGGCAGTATTTTGTATGACACACTTGTGGCAAAGCCTTATACATGATAGAGCACAGAGGAAACAAGGCAAACAAAATCCTTGCATTGAATCGAGACGTACCAGACCTTTGGAGACTGTGGCAGGGAAGGAAGCATGAGCATTTGCGGCTAAAATGCAATGCGAGGGTGAGACAGAATTCTAATGCATAGGCTCTAAACAAATGTCCCTTTCAGAAGAAAACTGACAGATTGGGAGCAAAGACAGCAAGCCATACACATGGGAATAACACTGCAATGTATGTATTTTCTAAGTGATTCAAATCATAGTCTTCCTTTGCCAGGACTGAAAGAAGTGTACTGAAGAATACCTTAGCCTTATTAACATGGAGATCAGTTACACTGCACGCTGCCTCAATTTGAGTTAAAAAACAATCCTTGAAACATGCTAAGGTATTACACATTCAGAGCACCCGATGCGTTTCTACTGGTCCCCAGCAAAAATCCTCACAGTCTGGCTGTCATTCAATCGCTGGGTTCATTCTTTCCCTTGGGAACTCCCCCTGCACTTTACACTGCCATGCCAGCTGAAGTGCCTACTAAACAAAATTGCCCAATGCTTTGAAATTCTGCAAATCTGCCATGGGGAAAGAAAAAAAATCAACAAACAAACAAACAAAAGGGAAAAGAAAAAAAAAGAAAAAAGGCACGATAAAACGAACCAACAACTTTGTTTCAATGTGCAGGAAGTTTTGCTATAGCACATGATATTGAATAACATACCAAGCCTTCCCCAACGAAATGAATGAAATAAACTCTGCTCCGTGAATGAAAGGGCTTCAAAATTGTCTCCTTGGCCAGGTAACTGTAGTAGCAAGCTGACTGAAACCCAGCCTCCCATACAATATGCTCACATTATTTATGCCACTCTCGTATTATATTCCTATGAGTAACTGTTCTTTCTAGTCTCCCTACTTAAAGATCTAACATTTCCATTCTCTTATCAGACTTACCAGAGGATTGACCTCGATTAGTGGCATCATGATCACTGTCTCCTTGCTCACTGTCTCCATGACCACTGTCCTTAGAGCTTACTATGTCTGCTTCCTGGAATGCAGAACTAGACACAGAAACATCTTTACATTAGAATAAACATGACAGAGGAACTCATAAAACATTCTTCTGCCATCACATGGCCAAACACGGTGCTGCATTCACCCCCTCCTGCCTGCTGCACTGCTGCTGCAGAGGTGTTCTGTCCACCAGAAACCAAACTGGTACTCCACCAAGCCTTGGTACTCTATCCGAAATGGACAGTAAGCATGATAACTCCGCCTGCTTTTCATGTCATTGGTCGAAATAATTTGGTGGCATTTACTTAAGCTGGAGAGCTAAATTTTAACTTGGAGAGACCAATGTTTTCTGGAAGACCCTAGGGAGGCGTTCATAAGTATTTAAAGCACGTTTCAGAGTAATACAAACCATGATTTTGTTCTCTTTTCAGTTGGCTTTGAGACCAGTTCAGAAAAGCCGTAATTCAAACTCATTTACTCTGTGGTGTTTTATTTAATACATCTACATGCAATCAATTTCCCATTACTACTATTTTACATCTGCAGTAAACACAGTTCTGTACTCCATTCGGACTTGCTAAAACATGCATTAGGAAAACAAGGCTAAGGAGCTCGTACCTGTTTACTCGTCGGGGTCTGTCAACTAGATAACTGAGCTCAGCACGCTGATGTTTTGTCTAGGAAAAAAAGAAAATATTGGGAAATATTTTAACTCTTGATATTTCTGCAACCAGCGTCAGAAAATACACCAGAGCAGCTCACCACATTCCCTATAAATGGCAATGTTTAGCTGCAAGTAGGCCTACACAATCTGTTTCTAGGCTGTAGGGGAAAAAACCCAGCTCTTATTTGCACAGATGGGAAGTCATGAGGGATTTTTTTTCCTGAGTTTTTTGGGATGCGATTCTGACACGTTTTCTCACAGTGCATGCTGTTGAGCATCGCAAGGACTCCCACAAAAATCAACAGAACTATTTCTAGAGTTGTGTACTACTTAGTCTGACAAAAAAAACCCACACCTAGTTTTCAGGCTGTTTTTAATTCCAGCGTATGAAAATAGGGGAAGACAGTAGAGTTACTGCACCCTAAGGAAGTAAATACATTGAGATACTCTCAAATCCTTAAAAAGCCAAGAGAAGACCAAGTTTCATAGACATTTTGAAGAAAGGTCAGTCTTACAAGCCAATATTAGAAATTTTACCACAAAGCTTAACACTTTAGAAAATATCATTCAAACCACCTTTGCCAGACTGGATAGTGTTCAACTTCCAGTAGTTGTGTTACAAGAGAATGTGGTGTTCTCATTAGTGCACAGGCAGAGAGGTACTGAGAGGATGTATGAGCTAACTCAGAGTAGAAAACGATTAGAAAGAGAGTACTATGGCATGACATATGCCTTGGTAGAAATCCGCTACACAGTAGATGTCTCTGCATATAATTTCATGGCAACTCTTGATGCTTTCCTTTGCAAACTCAGCTTTGGGTTATAAAGAGCTGTTCAGATAGAGTAAAAGAAAAAAAAAAACCTCAATTAATAAACCCTAATTCACAAATTAATTAAAGTTCCTGCTAACTGTAGAGATTGTCACAGTCTCAGAGGGGGGTTCCCCCAAAGCCCTANGGGTGTTGGGAAAAGAATGAAAGAAAAAAAAAAAAAAAAAAAAAAAAAAAAAAAAAGAGAAAAAAAGACACAGTTGTAAAATGTCACTTCAGAAAACCCTGTGATTACGCCTCACATCATTTCACGACTGTCAGCTGCAGCAACTCTGTGAAAAGCGGTATCCCCCCCCCACCCCCGGGAAAAACCCACCCATAAAAAAACATAAATCGAGGCAATTCGCTTGCAGGTGACAGCTCGGGAGGGTTTCCGCACCCTGGTGCTGCCCGGCCGGGGCCAGCTCCGTTCACAGACACCCTGGAGGGAGTCACGGGACGGGGTGGGGGGGAC
>VZTM01034139.1:11686-26747 GCA_013400555.1 Jacana jacana | reverse complement strand
AGATAGCCCGGCTCGGCGCCGCGGGGCAACGCCTCCCGGGCCGGGGTGCCGTTGCGGCCGGGCAGGGGGCTGACGATGGCGGGGGCGTTGTCGTTCTGGTCCACCACGACGATGTTGACGGTGGCGTTGCCGGCCAGCGGCTGCGGCTCCTCACCGGCGTCGCGGGCCTCCACCTGGAAGCTGAACTCCTTGAGCTGCTCGTAGTCGAAGGAGCGGAGGGCGTAGAGGAAGCCGTTCTCGGAGTTGATGGAGACGTAGGTGAAGACGGACATGCCCTGGATCTGGCTCTCCAGGATGGAGTAGGCGAGCTGGGCGTTGGCGCCCTGGTCCCGGTCGGTGGCGCTGACGGCGTAGATGTAGGCGCCGGGGACGTTGTTCTCGCTCACGTAGACCTGGTAGACGGGCTGGCTGAAGCGCGGCGCGTTGTCGTTCACGTCGCTCACCCGCACCTGGATGGACTTGCTGGTGCTCAGCGGCGGCTGGCCGCGGTCGCGGGCCACCACCGTGAGGGTGTAGGCGTCGCCGCCCGGCTGCTCGCGGTCCAGCGGCCCCTCGGTGACGATGGTGTAGTAGTTCTTGAAGGAGCTCTTGAGGCGGAACGGCGCGTCCCCCTGCAGCAGCTCGCACTGCACCTGCCCGTTCTCCTCCGAGTCGCGGTCCGAGACGCTGAAGAGGGCCACCACCGTGCCCGGCGCCGCCGCCTCGCTCACCGCCTCCTTGACGGTGGAGAAGCTGATCGCGGGCGCGTTGTCGTTGGCGTCCAGCACCCGCACCAGCACCTTGCAGTGCGCCGGCACGGCGTTGGGCCCCAGGTCCTTGGCTTGCACGTACACCTGGTAGACGCTGCTCTCCTCGTAGTCCAACTCGCCGCTCACCTCCAGCCGCCCGGTGCGCGGCGCGATGCCGAAGAGCTCCCGGGCGCGGGCCGAGATGTGGCTGCTGAAGGAGTAGATCACCTCGCCGTTCTGGCCCTCGTCGGGGTCGGTGGCGTTGAGCTGCAGCACCAGGGTGCCCGGCGGCGAGTTCTCTGGCAGCGACACGGTGTAGACGGGCTGCTCGAAGGCGGGGACGTTGTCGTTGGAGTCCAGCACCCTGATGGTGAGCAGGGCGGTGCCGGTGCGCTGCTGGGGCTGCCCGCCGTCCACCGCGGTCAGCACGTAGCGGTGCACCGCTTGCTGCTCCCGGTCCAGGGGCTTGTCCAGCACCAGCTCGGCGAAGCGGTTGCCGTCCCCTTGCGTCTGCACGTCGAGGGAGAAGTAGCTGTTAGGGGTGATCTCGTAGGTGCGCAGGGAGTTGGTGCCCACGTCGGGGTCGAAGGCGCTCTCCAGGGGGAAGCGGGTCCCCGGCGTCGCGCTCTCCGAGATCTCCACCGTCAGGTCGGGCTCCGGGAAGGAGGGCGGGTTGTCGTTAATGTCCAGCACCTCGATCTCCACCCGGAACAGCTCGAGGGGGTTCTCCAGGAAGACCTCCAGGTGCAGCAGGCAGGAGGGGCTCTGCTTGCAGATCTGCTCCCGGTCGATCTTCTCATTCACGTAGAGCACCCCGGTTTCCAGGTTGAGCTCCAGGTAAGGGCTGCGGGAGTTGGGCACCGTCTGGAAGCGGCGAGCCGAAAGTTTTGTAATGTCCAAGCCCAGGTCCTCGGCGATATTCCCCACGAATGTGCCATGCTCCTGCTCTTCCTGCACCGTGTAATGGAGCTGGCAAAGGGCCCCCTCCACCATCCAGAGCAAGGCAATGAGGAATAGCACAATCATCTCCAAATGGGGAAAGAGATCCCCCCTCCCCAACACCACCTCTTCCTCCTCTTCCAAAAGCTACCACCACCACCTCCTCCTCCTCCGAAAATACACAGTACAGTGTGTGTGCCTGTGCGTCTGTCTATCTATGTGTGTGTATGTGTGTGTCTGTCTGTCCGCGTCCGCGCCTGCGAGCGTGTGGAGAGAGAGGGATCAGGGGAAGGGGAAGAAAAGAGGGGGAGGGGGAAGAGGGGGGGAAGGAAGGTTGATTTAGGGGGGGTGCTAGATATTATTTCTTCTGATTCATGTTAGGATTTTTTCCTTCCCCATCTCCCTCCTTTTTGTTATGAGTATTATTGTTTCACACGCTGACCAAATGAAGAAGACAGGCGTTCCCACTTCATCTGTGATCTTCGAAATAAATGGCCAACTAATAATAGCTATTAGCTGGATGTATCTAGAGATACACAGTAGCCCGCTTTTATTTATTCCGAGAGTCTTGGCACTGCACCGCAGCAGCAGCAGTGGCGGCGGAGGCAGCAGCAGCAGCAGCAAATCCCAAGGAGGAAATTTTTATATTTCAAGATTGTCCTCGGTTTGTCTTCCTGGTGGGAGCTGGAGGGGTAGACGCTGCTGGAAGAGCCGGTGGACATGCCCTCTTTAGATGCAAGGAAAAAAAAAAGACAGAAAACTGCGAAATTAAAAAAAAAAAAAAAAAAAGAATTATAACCCGCAAAAAGATTTCGTATCAAAAAAGGCAGAGAACAGCTTTGCTACCCAAAACTTTCATTCCCTGATTTCTCGGGGATGTCCTCTCTCTCTCTGGTTTTTTTTTTTTATTATTTATTTAAAGATTTTAGATTTTCCTCTCTTCTCTTAATAGTCTTTCATTTTCTTCTTTTATTGCTATTACTATGTTCATCATCATCATCATCATCGCTCTGCTTTTTATGGATGTGCTGATCAGTTTGATTTGGGTTTTTTTTCTCCTCTCTTGCTGCTTTCGCGTCTAGCCCCTCTCTGTGCCTGTCTGTCTGTCTCTGCTTGCTGCTGCTGCTGCTGCCGCTTGCCTCCCGTCCCGGCTCCGGTCCCGGTCTCCAGCTCCCGGCTCCTCTGATCTCTGCCGGCAGTTTCTGAGCCGGCAGCGCTCGGCTTTTCTGTTTTTGCGCAGCCCTCGGCTCCTGCCAACCAATCAGCCGCCAGCAACGCCCCCGGGGGCGGCACCCTATTGGCTGCGGCGCACGTCAAGTAGGCGACGTCACGGAGGGGGCAGGAGAGAGTGGCAGGCAGGCAGGCAGGCAGGCAGGCAGGCAGGCAGGCAGGCAGGCAGGCAGGCAGGGCTATCTATCTATCTATCTATCTGTCTATCTCTCTTTCTATCTCTCTTTCTATCTCTGCCTGCTGCTCCTGCATCCCTGCCATCCCCGGAGGATGCTATTTTTCCCCCGGGCAGGGAGATCACTGCTCGTCATCATCGCGAACCACACGGGGTAAAACCGTAAACAACCCCTCTCCCTGGAGAGGGAGTTTCCACCCGCTGAGTTTCCTACCCTAGACCGGGCACAGGAAACGTTTTCAGGGGGGAAAAAAAAAAAAAAAAGCATAAACAAGGGGAAACTTGAGATTATTTTTTCCTTCCCCCGCTCCGCCCTCATGGACTGCCTTAGCTAATTAGTTTGTTTGGTGGTGGAGAAAGTGCAACTTTCCATCAATATGTCTGTACAGTGTTTCCAGCTCCTATTTAAAGTAGCATTTTTTTCCCCTTCCCGATTTACACTTTGGAATTTCCATGAACGAACAGGAGTCTCGGGGCGGAGGGGGAAGAGGGACCGCGGGCATGTACGCTCTCACTGGCCATTTGGCAGGGCATAGCCGGGTTGGGGGAGTCAGCAGAGGCTCACAGCCCCCGGTTTGCTTATTTTCAAGCGAAACGCTGCGACAGCGGGTGCCGATGCTCGCTGTACTCCCGTTCCCACGTAGGTAACGGCGCTGAAGGCTCCGAACCTACTCGGCTGCGCGGAGCCGGCGTTCGCAGCCGCCGCCGAGGCTGGGGCTGGCGACTTTCTCGCAGATTTTAGTAGCCCACGACTCGGCTATCCCTCTGCCTCACGCAGCAACAGTACGCTTCCCTTTCCCTTTTCTCTCAGACAGCTCTGCGCTGAATAAAGTCGATTCCAGCAATAGTGTCTATAGCACTTCAAGCGCTCGGCTGAGGCGGCTGATCGATGCCGGTGGCGGCGAAGCTCCGCCGGGGCTGAGGAGGGGGCCGAGCCTCGGGGCTGAACAGAGGGAGGGGTGTTCGCATATTTACCCCCCGGCCGTGTTAGCGCTCCGTCCGCGGGCTATTTACAGCTGAGGATACAACTCCGCAACTTTACCAAATGATGAAAGCAAGAGTGAAAACGATTCGATATTTGTAATTCTTGCCTTTTTTTTTTTTTTTTTCAGAATATCATTTGATTTTTTTCTAAAGAGCAACACATAGCAGGTGTGAGCAGCTTCTGCTTTGACCCCATCTTTAATCCGTCAGTGAGCAGTGCCTTCTCTTCCATACATTTCAAATAAACCCTATGCTCAGATGTGTTTTCTGACTTCGCATTTCTCAACTTGTGCGTCTATCAAGAAAAACCCCTCGCTTTTGTGCGCCCTCCTACTCGCCCTCCCCGGGAAGGGGGTCCGGTGGCCACCGGGCTCCCGGCCTCCGCGAGTTGAGGACAAACCGAATCTCAGCGTCACGCTGGGGGACGGTGCCGTTCGTCAAAGACACTCCCCACACACACCCCCTCCTCTGAGCCCCTGCCAAGCGGGATACGGTGCCCCCAGTTGCGGGCGCCGCACCCCTGCCCTCCCCCGGGACTCCGGGCGACGGACTCGGAGTCCAGGGCTGCCGGTCTCCCCGCCCGTGGCTCCCCGTCCCCGCAGCCTGGGGATGCCGGTACCCCCCGGTACCCCTGCCTGAAGAAGCTCCCCGGCCCCTCGCAGGCGGCGGCGACCCCGCCCCGCANAAAAAGAGGGGGAAAAAGAGGGGAGGGGGGCGCCGGTGCTGCAGGCAGGGAAAGGCCACCTCCAAACAGCATCGTGTCCTCCCCGCCTGCCCACCTCTTCGCGCTTGGACCGGACCGGGGTATCGCCGGCGAGCCGGTTTCGGTGGGTGTTTTCCAATAAAACGGATTTCGTCAGAAATCCAACCCCCCCAACCCCTTCCCGCCCCGGCTGCTGCCGTTTTCCGTAGGATGCGGGCGGGGAGCGGCTGGCTGCCACCGTCCATCTTCCCGCCCGCCGCTACCAACTTCCAACACCGAGAGCAGAGTTGGTGCTCTCCTGGCACTTCGCTGCGTTATCCTGCCGCTTACGCCCGCTTCCCGGGATTCACCGGCACCCGAAGCAGCCCGTCTCCCAACCCTCCCCGCCGCCGCAGCCCCGGGAACGGCGATCTCCCGTCCCTTCCAAGCAAAGCGAGCAGGCGAAAACTCGGGGGGACCTTCCTGCCCGGGTCGGTGACCGTGACTGAACCCACCCCCGGGGACCGGAGGTAAGGGGGAAGCGGGGAGGGGGGCTGCGGGCTACCCCCAGACCCCCCTCTCCTCCTCCCCCTTTCCACCCGCGTCTCCATTTTGTGGGTTCCTCCGAACGGGGGCGTGGGGCGGGGGGAGGATGAATTAAAAGCGCGGATGATCAGAGCCATCCCTCTAATTCGAAATGACAAATCGCACTTAGGCGATACATGAACGAGAAAATGATTTATGGATTTTTCGCGACGGTCTGAGCAAATGAAGGCGACATGAATTATACATCCTAATGTGCAGTATATCATTTTCTAATAACACTGGTTTAGCTCTAATGCCGTACGCTGCTCTCCTCGATAGGGGGTATTGATTAAACAAAAAGTCCGAGGGCTGTCTTGAAACTGGACGCGAATGTTCTGCAAGCACCAGCTGAGGTTTATGTATTTACCTCTGGCTGGAGCAGAGGGCTATCAGCGGACCCCTGACACCTCCACGTTTAGTTTTTCCATCTGTCATCATTTAATTTGGCAGTTAACGTCGCTGAATGAAGACTAATCTTCCCTATCGCTGCATTTCGCTCCACGCTGCCATTTAGAAATGTAAATAGATGACATTAGACCCGTAAATCCACCGTGCTGACAGGGATAGCACCTGGGTAAGTCAAACCTTCCCTCCCTGCCAAAATCCTCGCATGCCTCTTTGGCACCCCACGTACAAAGGGGCATTTTCTAGCAAGGAGAACATAGGATAAATGACGCTACTACTCGGCCAGGACTTCCCCAGCAGCTCCGTTTATCAAATCTCATGGATTTGGGAAGATAAAAAAAAAACACCTTTTGTTTAACTCATACACACTGGAAGAGTGAATCAACGTAAACACCTGGATGCATGTGGGTAAGGCAAGGAAGAGCTGCCAGATAGGGAGGGGGCTTCACCCCAGGCTCAGCCTGCATTAGTGCCCCAAGGCCAGGGTTTCCCCTCTCCTGCCACTAAGTTGCTTTTGCCCTTCATCACAGAGCATAAGATAAGAATATTCCCAAGTATTTCAGTGGTTTCTAGGCTAAAATACCACTTGACATTAGGAAGGACAAGGAAATCCTGGCCTTTCATGACACAGAAATGGCGAAAAACAAAGATGAGGAACATGGAGGTAAAGGATTAATGCATTAATTGGGAGGGTGGGTGGGTAAATATGTGATTATTGGGGAAGAGGTGAAGAAATGCTTCATTTCTCATTACCCAAGGGTTATATTTCCATTGCTCAGACACAAAAGGAGGCACACAAGCAAGGAAATGCCCAAATACTGCTGTGATTTGTATAAAACAATCACTTTCCTAACCTGGGCAATCATAGTTTCGGGTGTGGAAAGCTAATCCCTATTGTTTAGTTGAGTTACCAAGATGGTCTGGTTCTGTTTTGGGTATTGATCTTAGTTTTTGGCTGAGGAACATTGTGGCCTCTTTACTGTCTGTGTGTTAAAAATACATTAAGAATTGGATTTCCCCCCCTTCCCATCTCCTAGGTTATCATTATGTTGTTTACTTTTAATTATCTAGGTTAAAAAAACCCCAAACAACAACAAAAACCCCAACAAAACCCACCCAGGTTCTCATTCAAGAGAATTAATAACGGCTCTTAGTGCAGGAAAGATTACTGGAATCAATGGTGTGATTAGGATTGTAAATAAGAAGTAAAAGATGTCACCAGTAGAAAAAGCCTTCTTTGCTAACAGGGAAGATGTGTATGTTTTACTGATAGGGCCATAGGATGGAAATCCTGCTTCAAACAGAGGTCGATATTGAACAATTTCAGAAATTAACTGAGAGGCCTGATTAAGGTTATTTGTGTCAGAGGGAAAGGTTCACTGCCACCACTCCCTCAATGGATTTCTCTCTTAATTGCCAATGAGGAGACAAAACAGGAAGGCTAGACCATTTGGCTAATCAATAAAAAAAGCCTGCCTTCATGTTTGCCTGAGGAGCACTCCTTGGGTCAGATCGATGTCGCAGCCACCAAAGTTCTTGCAGAGGTCACCAGTGATCAAGACATTTTCTGATGGCTTTTAAACAATGTTGGAGCCAAGCATCTGCTGTGAGGTTGCAAATGTAAGCAGAACTGGAGATTCGGTGTTAATCATCATCCTCATGCTTCTGGGAGGACTCCTGGTGATAAAAACAACTCGTATTTATGACCTTAGACAGCTGTTTTAATAAATGAAGATGAAGTATTACTTCATTACATGTTCTGTACTGCATTAGTGATCAAATATGATGGAGCCTCTCCAGAAGGTGCTGGGAGTCTTTCTGAATAAGAATTGGAGTGGATGCACCACAGCCCAGAACAGAATTACAATGGCTGCATGCCATGGATTTCTTAAGGCCAGCTTCTGTCTCCTTTTCTTTGCCCCCAGACACTCATAGGGATAGGGATTTCAGGGAGACCACTCAAGCAGCAAGAGGCTGTTCTCTGTAAAACAGTAGTTTGGTTGCTATTATCCCACATTCTCCAGCTTTCAGTCTATTGTAATATTTATCACGAAAATAAATAAATAAAAATTCTCAGCCTGTTTTAACGACTTTTGTTTTTAGCTGATTCAAATCTGTATTGAAGTAAATATCAGAAAACTAATCATTCTCTCCACCTCCCCCCCCAAGTTTCACAGTTAAGCTCTCTACATTTTCTAACAATCAGGCCTTTCTACAGTGTCCATATAAGACAAAGATCCTGGTCACTTCGAAACACCCATTTCTATATGTATGGCTTTACACTAACTGGTGTACACAGGACCTAATTCCTATAAGTTTGTCTCATGTCCCATTATTTTTAATCAATTAGTGGCAAATCTGACAATCTTGAAGTTAGCACTTACTGTAGTGCTGGAGATACATTATAAACCAACAAAAATGACTTTATACAAAGTGATCAGTCAAAAATACATACTGCTTTTATCTATTTACTTGCAGACAAGAGATGACATCTGTATCTCTTTTACCTCACAGAAGATGTTTCTTGACAAAATACTTTACATCAAGGCAAATTACTTATAATCTAACTAGAATTTTCAGAAATGTAGTTTACTCCATAGGTAGGAACCTGGTATTTTGTCAGCTGAGAAGCAAAATATTATCACATTTATCGAGACAGGCATCATCAAGCCACTATTTTCTGTATAATTGTCTTTTTTATGATGTGGCTCAATCAGCTGCACCCATTTCTTTGAACTTCATCAAAATACAGTTGACCTGTATCTGGATTTAACACGCTGCTGGGCCTGAATGATTACTAGAGCAAAGGAGGACAAAACTGCTGTGGAAAACTCAGGTTCCTTGAGACTCTTAAGCTTCTTATTATGCACTGAAAGCCATAGGTAGATGTAGTTCCTCATGATAAAGAAAATCATTCTGTTGATTTTCTTTTCAACAGCAAGTTCAAGCCTTGAATTAGAGCATACATTTGTTTCGAGGATCAGCTTGAAAGCAGTAGTTAAAAATACGAAACTTATATAATACCATATGTATAGTCCTTGGCAGTGTAAATTAGAAAAACCCACCCTAGATTGTTTGCCCAGAAGAATTCGGCCTCAGAATTCTTGGGCCTCAGTGTACCATTGATACGTAATCTCCAGCATAATTCTGCCAATCTGAGTTATCATACCAATTACACAGCAGGTAGCAATAGCACTGACTAGGAAGGGAAAGGAGAAAGATGGGAGAAAACTATGTTATAATTACGGAGTCACTTGGGAAGAGAACATATATTTTTATTTTTTGTAACTATTCTAGATGGAGCTACTTTCACTACTAATAGTTAAGACTGTGCTTTTCTATTTGAGTCTTCACATGGTAAGACCCTAATACTCAGGTGCCTGCTTTTTCTCAAGTTGCATCTGGCTTCTGTCAGCTTTTCCATAGTGTTACCCGCCTCAATTTGAGCATTGAGGAAGTTCCAGTTGGAAAGCAGTTTAGACGTGTATGAGGCAGTAATTAAGGGAAACACATCGTTTTGTCTATGCTAAAAATACTGCAACATTGAATTCAGAGATTTTACCACCTCCACATTTTGGAAGAGTGACTTTAGCAGATGGAGGTCTCAAGAGTGCTTTTCGCCATTCTCAGGAAGATATCCCAAAGTGGTAAGTCCTTGAAAAGCCTCAGCTTACACGCTCTCAAAAATTTCTAAGTTGGGCCTTGAAAAATCTGTGCTAGACATCTCCTCTCACAACTCCTGCTTAGTGGCTGGACTGCATGACAGAAACTGTGCAAGTTCATACGTTCCACACAATTGCTGTGGAGGATGAACACCGTTTTTCTCAGAATAATTATTTCCAAGGTTCTGCAGGCTCCTTTATAGAGCTGGATATAGATTCAAACCTTGGGTACACTTATCATCCATACACTTACTACTCCCACTGGTGGTAGGGAAGCAGGAGAAAGCAGAAAAAGAAAGGCATACATATGGAACAACAGAGAACAGCAGAAAAAGGAGGTCACAAGTACTAAAGTACAGAGAAATGACTAGGAAAGCATAAGTGCAGCAAAACAAATGATATGGGAGAAAAACTTAAAAAGCATTTAGGCTTAAAAGCAATCAGACTATACCCACAAACATATATTCTATCAGACTTTTCAGCAGCTTCCAAAATTCCTGCAGCCCAAGAACAAAAAAAAAAAGTTCCCCTTTCCCTTTTATCAGCAGGCTTTCCGTATGCATATGCAAAGCTCACAACTGCTGGCTCTTACTTAATTAGGTGAAGTAGGAGTAGTCTGTGCTATAGATCTCAGTGGTCCACACTCTATTCATTATGCAAGTTGTGGCCTGGTGTTGCTACAGTTAACAGCTTTTCAATTAAGAAATCAAACCTGAAGATTGTCCATTTCCCCAGCAGTCGGTGCTAAACTGGGGATCTCTGGGGGCTGTGTCGGCCCTGTGGCTGCTGCTTCTTGCAGCTGCAAGATTGCTCTCCTCAGCAGGACCTTACAGCTACGGGGGACAGGGATGATACACCTCACTCAGCAAAACTTTGGGAAAATTAGGAACAAAGTATGCAAGTTGCATCACCAAGACTTAAGACGTTTGATTTGAAAGTTACTCATGTTGTTGCTTCTAATGAGCCTGTACGTTGGTGGTGATGTGCCCTTTCCCTATCTCTTTCTGCTGCCCATCAGTCCTGCAATTTGCTTATTGGAATGAGGGACTTAAACAGTAGTGGATTTTTATTCTGGGGCATGATCTTTTCCAAGAAAGCTTTTGTGGCTTGATCAGTGTGCACAGCAAGCGGTGCTGCTGATACCCAATCAGAGCTGGTTAGTACCTGCAGGGCTTCAGCTTCTGTCACAGTATACAATGCACGAGGAAGGAAAATACAGATCTTGTAGTCAAATATGTTGAGTAACATATGCTATCGTGTGTTGAAGTATGAAGCATATGCCCCAGTTCCTCTGTTTTAGGAAGAGCTATAACATTATTGCTGAATGTGTTTTGATGTGAATGGATGAATGCTTGTGAAGCACTTGGGCAGAGCTCTGGAGGTGATTACTATTCCATGGGAAGTGGAGGGTCGGCACCACACGCACTGAAGAAGTCTGCAGCCACATGTGACTGTCTCCCAACATGCCCACAACAAGCTGCTGAATCACACCTGTTTCTTTTAATACTGATGTTTTCTCATTTTGCAGGCTTTACTATGCAAATCTTTTTGAAGTAACGCATGCATATACAATCGTATACATATGCTTATATGTAATTACACGAACCTTGATGTTGAGCTTGGAAAGGAATGACAGTACGGCAAGATGTGCGTGTGGGCGGGAGAGGGAAATCCAGCTGCAGTCGAGTTCTGCGGGAGTGACGGCCAATACAAAACTGATCCTGCCTTTTAATTAATGCGCTTCCAAGCTCTCGGGAGAGGCTGATCAACTCCCACCACTCACGACAGCAGAGCGCTACCCCCGTGACCAGCAGGGTCACCCCACATGATGGCAGCAGCAGGGTGGCCTCAGTGGCTGCTTCCCCTGGCTACTGAGTACCAGCGCAGGACTCCGATGCTGCGGGGAGGGAGAGCATCCTTTCCCCAGCGGCATCCTTTCTCCAGCAGCATCCTCTCCGCGCCTCTGCTGTGCTCTGCCTTGCCAGAGCACTGCGAGCTGCAGCAGCTGCTGCTTCCCAAGGGATGGTCCAGCAAATCCTGCAGCTGTGGGAGGCAGCAGCTGGATTGCAACAAAGCAGTGTGGTGCCCACACAAAAAGAGGAGCTCTGCTTATTTACAAATAAAAGTAGTGATGCTGTGTACTGCTGTGTCGTAATCTGCACTGCTGCGTGGTCACGAGAGGAGTGTCTGTCTCCAGAAGGCAGAGAGCTGACTTAAAGAAGTAATCGATTTAGTGGAGAAAAAAATACAACACAGGTGCTGAGATAACTCTACATGAGCTAAGCACGAAAGTGAAGTGATTTGCAGGAAAAGGAGGGAAAAAGAAGACAAGACAGGAAGGACTGAGGTTGTGGGAAGTGTAAAATGGAAGAATGAGTCATGTGAATGTGATTTAGGGTAGAGTGGGAAGATGATAGAAATCTTGTAGGAAGTCTTGGATTTTCTTAGCTTTGAAAAGCATTCAAGAATACACTGCCTTTCTCACCCATTTCCCTGTAATTGGGGGAAACTCATTGAAGGGGGATTGTTGCTTCCCGTAAAAGGCAGCATTAATAGCAGAGTGGGAATATTTTGGAACAACTTCTTGCTGTTACTGGTTATGGCCTACTATTAGCTTTAATTAGGAACATCTCTTTTGGAAGCATGTGTTAGAAGGTTGTTTGCTGCTCTCCCATGCCGCTGTAATGCTGGGCAATAGGGATCTGGGATGCACTTGCGTACCCCAATTTTCACCACTCTGTAGTTTCTCAGATCTAGAGGTGACCAGGAAACTAGCTTATAACGTTCAATTTTCTGGAAAGAAAGAATATATACTTTTGACCCTTTGCCATATTTTGCTCAGCACAGAAAGGAACAAAAGCACAATTAGGAAGGAAGAAATACCCTTTACAGCACTACCAAAGTGCCAATAAAGAGCTTCAGAAATGCAGTTCTCATTGCAAGTAAAGATGGAAAAGCCAAATAATAGTTGTATACATTGATTTTGCAATGTAACTATCGGCTTACTGGGCAGAATTGAGGAATATTAACTGAAAATCCTTGACCAGAATTCAGAAAATTATGGCATCATCAGAAGTCTTTTATCTACAGAACTGTATATGTAAAACTGTAAATTTTAATGTCCCTTTTTAGAATTTTCAATAGGTAATAGGTAACTGCCTTGTGTTGTAGTCTCTGTGGGAAGAGAGAGGATAATATCCGATTGGTATTCTAATCTCAGAAATCACAAAAGAATGGGGCTAGAAAAAACATACGTATCTAATTGTATTTTTTCCTGACATCATGAGCTTTCTGGGTAATAATTTGCTTCTGAAAATTTCTGGGAGTGATTTCTGTAATAAAAAAGTCTCCAGAGCTTATGTGCTTTCAGGGAGTGGCAAAAATTGCCATTTGATGTAGTCCCAAAGTTAGAAGACAGGATAGCGCTCTTGCTTTGCTATTGGTGGTGTTTTGGAAGAACTGCTTTGCTTTTCCATGCCTCAGTCTTTCTAGATGCATAATGGGCATAATATTATTTCTTCCCTGTGAAAAAAATGGTTTAGGTCCACGAGTACGAAGGTCCTAAACAGGAATTGGACTTTGTTACTGTGTTTGAGTGTAATCTAGGAGAGGTTTTCTGTAAGCCTGCCTACTGAAATGAGAAGTAGAACCGTCTGCTTTGGGCACCCTAACAACAGAAGTTGGGGAACTTTCTGTAGGAACTTGCTGTGGTTTAGCAGTATGAAAAATGCAGCGTTAGTGCTTCTACTACTGCATCAAAACACTGTGGCCGTGGCCAAAATACAGCCTGATATAAACATATTTGGCTTATTCAAATGTCTTCAGGATATATACGTAAGTTAATTTTGTAGTGGCAAAGTTTACTGCTTGTCCCCAGTATGCTGAATCACAGGTGACATCTGTCTTGACTTGGAAGGACTCAGCAGATGTTCCATATTGCTTGATTTGTCTAATTTACTAGGATTGTGATTGTGTGATTAACTTGAAGCTGATCCAGCTTGTTATTGCTGGGTGATCAGATAGCATGTATGTGATCTACCTACTCCTGTATAGAAGATGCTAATCATATATTAGTGATCTAAAAAGCCTAGCATAACTTTATTAAAATACCTGTAAAATTAGAATAGAGGTTTCCTCAGTACCATCTGGTTGCCAAATGTGGCATTAGGAAATAATAGCTTTCAGTCTGTGAGAGTGGTAGGAAAAAATTTACAAAATGGTTTAACCTTTCTGGCTGTAAGAGCATCATAACTTCGGCATCTGTTCTAGTCCCACTTAAATCACGGGAGTTTTCGATGCAGATTTTTTAACCTGGGGTAAGATAAGATCCTGCTTGTAGACACAGCTTCTTTCGTCCTATAAATGCAGTCCTGTCAGCCAGTGCAAAACTGTTCTTTGATTTTTTTTGCTTTGTTTTGTTTTGTTTCGTTTTGTTTGTTTGGGGTTTTTGTTGTTGTTTGTTTGGAGTTTTTTGGTGTGTTTTGGTTTCTTTTTTTTTTTTTCTCTTACAGGAGTGATAGAAATGTGTTTTCTCTGGTACTACAAACAGTAGAAGCCTTGCCTGAAATTAGGAATGGCTATCCAACCAGAGTAAGTTTTACTTAAAATGTTTTAGAAGCATGTTCCTTGTTGTTATCATTTGATGCTATGTTCACTTTTTTGGTCTTGCTCTACAGTATATATACATACACACACACGCATACATACAAGTAGAAGTAAAACTGTTAGTTTGATCTTGCATTTAATAAATCTGTGAAATTGTGATGAAAAGCCCATAGGTAGTTGGGACATAGAAATGCAGAACCAGGACGCTGGAACCAGCAATGCAGAGAGCATTTTCTAGAAAGACGAAATATGTCCCGCTCTCCCCGCAATTTTTGGCAAATATTCTTTGCTTCAGTACCTAACTGAGGGGTAAAATGGTAGTTATTTTCACTGTGAATAAAGATACATCTCAGAATAGGGAATCAAACTTCTATGCCTTGTATTTTTTTTCACTTCCTCAGACCAACTGAATTGGATTATACTGTGGAGCAAGATGCTGGAAGTTTCCATTTTAAAAATTATGGAAAGCAAAGTAAATAGAAAGAAAGCATGGGTTCCTTTTTATTGTATTTTTATGGAGGTTATAACCAGAGTTGTTTTCTTACAGCTTTAAGCTGAGTTGTTATGAGCAGTTATTCTTACGAAGTCAGTATGGACCAGATCCAGAGCTGTTCAAGCAAATAGCCAGATTTCCAACGATTTCAGTGTTCTTTTGATCAGGCCCTTAATCTTTTAGAAAATGGTGAGCTTAATAGGACTATTGTGTATGCGGTGCTGATGGTATATGGAGTTCGCTTTGTGCCTAAAGGAGAAGGTGGAGATTTACTCACTGGCTGTCTGTAAGTATTGTTTTACTTCATTGTCATTCTATCCCATTTCCAGCTGTTTTCGTATATAAAAAGTTCAAGTAAATCCCATTTAAAAGGTCTGCTTTTGTATTAAGGTACTTAAAGTTTAATGTCTTTGTGTCAAAGAGCTTTTCTGAAAGAAGATTTGTCCAGGCATATCCTGTAATAAACATCTGGAAACTGCAGGGGTTGGCTAATGGTGGCTATATAGCAAGAATACAGTTTAACTAGCTGGCTTTACGTCGGGATTAATTTCTCTCTTGAACACCCCCCCCACC
>VZTM01034138.1:43218-56806 GCA_013400555.1 Jacana jacana | reverse complement strand
CTCATGATTTGGGCTGCACCCAGAGAGATGTTGCTTGGGTCTTTACAAAAGAAAGGTTTAGTTAATGTTAATGTATGCAAATACTTACCCAGCCATCTATTTTGATCTGCTTTGGACTTACCACAACCTCCATCACGGGACTCTCTGAGTGACTTTTGTTTAATCAGCTCCATTACTTAATGAGTGTGGTCATTAACATACAAGGAGAGGATTTGATGTCCTGTATGTCTGGTGTTAGTGGAGGACAAGAGCTAACAGGATTTACCCTCTCTTCTTTTCTCCTTTTTCTGAAATGCGAGGTGTCTCCTATGCTAAGTATAACCCTCAGCCCAGTATCAGTTTGCTTGCCCTCAGTAAGTCATTAGGGAATTGTACCTACTAACCTACAAAAGCAGACCCATCCTAGAATATAATTACACATGATTATAAAATATTTGCATACTTCCACCTCCATCATAACAACTGAAACACGCTCACGAACTTTTCTTATTGACGTACTCATGTCTATCCTAGTCAGATGCCTCTGAGTATGAGAATCTGAACCAATTCACATTTCTCATCTGCAGGTATCTACTTTTCTCTGAACAACTACAGCATGAGAAAGTGCTGGTTAGTAAACATCAGCATGCTTGCAGGAGTCACTGCATGTAGCCCAATGTGCACAATTGCTCAATAATCACCCGCACAATTATGATGCTTATGTGCAGTGGGCAACACAGAGTGACTCTGCTGAGCCATCAGTGTGCATTCAGGATGGGGATAGCTGGGTGGGTAGAGATACTGAAGAAAAATTAACCAATGCACCAGATATAGCAGACCATAAGCCCAGTCTGCTACTCTTGTGGAGTCTAAGTATTGTAGAGTCTTAAGCATTATGGAGCATATGACTAAATCCTACCAACTACAGTGTGAGGGCATAAGCAGTGTCCAGGCAGATAAGTTCCTAGGAACCAATCATCAAATCCTGTTCTTTACAGACAACTCATATTTAATGCAGCTTTCCAAAACAGTCTTGGTTTTGGAAGATGAAATCCAGACAGGTGTGAAATCCTACAAACTGCCTCTCATGTCACTGAAGCTGCAAGTGATCAGCAGGAGTTCAGCACATCTCGGCTTACATCTTCCTTACTGTGAATTCAACTATTGATTAATTTGTTTGCCAAAGAAATGCCCATAACACCTCCTAATCCTCTAAATGTAAATTGGAGTTGGTCTTGCATCAGCCAACGACTGAGGTGCTTCTTGCAAGAACTCATGCTCTCTGAGCCAAGCCACACCTTTCAAAACCTACCGTGGCTTCTAATCTGAAAAATAACATTGCCCAGTGATCTTACAAGAATTTAGTCTTATTGTTGAGGTCCTTATATGTCCTGCTCTCTCACTTATGCTACATAATGCCATGAATTCAATGCCTGTCAAAAGCAGGGATCTGGCAGAGGTGAGACCGAGTGGCATGAAGAACTGAGACTTGCTCTCTGTTAAAGGGAAATCATAAAAACTAGAGTTGCTCTTTCTGCAGACTTTCTGTGTCCACTAATGGTGATCCTGAAACTCTGTAACCCAGAATCTCTGGCATCTGTCTTGAATTGAATGTTTTTGTCAGAGATATCCTTGATTATTGTTTGGTTTTGTTCATACCAGTAGTGCCACAACCTTTGTTGCTGTTCTTAAGTGTGGTTCTTGTGATATTTGTATGTCTCCTGTGATGCCAGAATGTCCCAGGACAGCTTTGACTATATTGCTGGGTTTGATTAAAACAAATAATTTTAAACAAAGGGTCTTTAAACCCCCTTTTCCCATCAGGTAATGTCTAAATGAAGTGCTGCTTCCAAAGCCTGGAGGCAGCTGCTTGCATCTGAAGAAATGCTCTCAAAATGAGTTTGACAGCTGCAATTCTTCTGGAAGAAATCACTCATGAAAAGTTATTCCTGCTCATGGAATCTTGCTTACCTTCTAAGACCTGGGCAGAATCGACTTTGGACTGAGATCACCTTTCCTGCCAGGCTTGTGTCAATGCGTCTCCCACATACCAGCCTTTTTGGAGCTGCTCTTAGACTCCTTTAACTGAAGAGCTTATTTTAAAGCTGTGTTATTGTTACTCCTCATTTCCTTCTCCTACACAGCATGAAATCTTAACACGCAATCAAGCAGCCTACCCCAGGACCACTGTTTATTGTTCTCCAAATGCCTATCATTAGGAAGTATAAATGCCAGAAAGTGGTCTATGTGACTTATTTTTTAAGTGTATCTATCTTTGGGGATAAATTATATCAGCCCTCCAAAAGGAGAGGAGGCCACACAGCAGGGACACACAACGAGAAACTTTGGCCAAAACCATCATGACGTTTTGCACCACCTGAAATGCCTGTGCAGAACAGTGCTTTTATTCTACAGCAGTATTGAAAAACCTCCCATGTAGTGAATGGCTCAATACTTCATTTATCTGTTCCATCTTGCAAGGGTCCAGGACTGAGTTAACTCTGCCAAGGTTTTCAATACAGGAGGTTAATACAAACCCAACACATTTCTTCCAAGCCCTATTGTACTCAACAACTAGGAATAACGGCTTGTCTGCTTCCTGTACAGTAGAAGCAAAGAAATAGTAGGGCCTTTGGAAGGAGTACCTGAATGCAAGCCAATCATCTTCCTTCTGGCTCCTGCTGACTCTCGTCTCCAATTACAAAGGAATAATTCACTATCCAAGCTATTTCTACAACATTTCAAAGTGGGCACTGAACTATCAAAAGTTATTGTTAGCCTGTCATGCTCCTGAGAAGGGAAATAAGGAAGAGATAATAGAAAGACAGAAATGACCCAGATCTGCGAGATATCCTTTATAGTTTATCACAAAGGAGTTTCCCAAGAGACCTTCAAGTCATGCCCTGTGCATGCACACAGCCCAGAAAGATAATGAGGGAAAACTGCAGTTTGCATCAGTATGGACACTGGTTTCATTCAGGACATTTATTTCCATAAAAATATATTCCCTTTATATCTCAATGTGCATGGCCATAATTCCTCCTCTAGATGACACTGTGTCTGCTTGGAATCCAGAGTTGGAATACCAGGAGCCCTTCAGCACTGACAAAGTCACATGGAAGAAAATTGCACCAGCATCTGCACACACTATTCTTGTCTCCAGTGATTTCTGTACAATTCAGAGTTGCTTGCTGAAAGACTTAAAGCCACTGAATCTCAGTATCTCAGCAGCCACTAATGCAAAGTTGCAGAAATGGTTTGTGTATGTATATGTCTATACATAGGAGGTTACCTCTTGGTTTGGCTGTCTCTGTTTACAAATATCATGAGGACAAAGGCTGCAAAGCAATCTGTGGCCCCGGGTAAATCTATTTACTACCAGGTAAAATTCCATGCAGGAGTGGACTAATAGTACTGACAAGGTAGAAGAGTAAAATAGAGTAGATCTAAGCACTGCAAAGAGTTTGATACCTAGATTTTAAGCTGACTGTATGCACTCATAGAAACAGTGGGTCCCTCCTGGGGTGTAGAAATTTCACTGGGAAGAAAAGTTTTGGAAATTAGGCTTGTCTCTGAACTCCCCTGGAATGCCTCTATTTTCCCCTAAGTTACTCCCAATTTATTGGGAAGTAGTTGGGATCAGATTCAGACTCATGACAGTTCAAATGTATAAATAGCACAGACTAATTAGCAACAAAGCAGGAAATAAATGCAGATGGTTCTAAGGGAATGAGCAGAAATGTCACTCCTTTTAGATTGGGCTTCAAAAGTTGACAGCAGAACTCAGAAGCTCATAACTCTTTCCTGACTAAATAAAGGAAAAAAAAAATTTCCTTCCTGTTTCACCATATAATTTTACACGCTCCTCTGAGTAAGATGGCTCCAAAGGATCAGGTAAAAATCTGAATGACAGGCACCTAATAAAAAGACAACAAGGTTTGAAGGTATTTTCCTATTGGCATCAGTGTACAATGAGTCATCCCCTGATTAGGAATATCTTGTAGATGAGGTGGGGAAGTGTGGCTGGAAAGCTGCCTGGCAGAAAAGTACCTGGGGTATTGGTCAACAACTGGCTGAATATGAACCCAGGTGTGCCAAGGCAGCCAACAGCATCCTGGTCTGTATCAGGAACAGTGTGGCTAACAGGGCTAGTGAAGTGATCGTGCCCCTGTACTCAGCACTGGTGAAGACACACCTCAAACACTGTGTTCAGTTTTGGGCCCTTCACTATAAGAAAGACATTGAGGTATGGGAGCGGGTCCAGAGAACAGCAACAAAGCTGTCTGGACTGAGGGAGCTGGAGTTGTTCAGCCTGGAAAAAAGAAGGCTGAGGACAGACCTTATTGCTCTCTACAATTCCCTGAAAGGAGGTTGTATTGAGTGTGGTTGTGTGTCATCTCTTGTTCCAGGTCACAGGTGATAAGACAATAGAAAACGGCCTCAATTTGTACCAGGGGAGATGTAGATAAGATATTGGGAAAAAATTCTTCACAGAAAGAGTTGTCAAGCACTGGAACAGGATGCCCAGAGAAGGGGTGGAATCATCATCCCTGGAGGTATTTGAAAGATGTGTAGATGTAGTGCTGAGGGACTTGGCAGTGCTGGGTTGGACTTTAAGGATCTTAAAGGTCTCTTCCAACCAAAATGATCCAATGATTCTAAGACACATGACAGGGCTAGCACAGATGGGGAGGAAGGGATTGACACACAAGTTTGAGCTTCAGGTGCAGGAAGTTACCTGTCTTCAGAAATCTGTAAAGAGACTGCACCAGAAGTGGGATGGAAAAGGTGAACTCTGAAGAAGGTTCCTTGATGACTCATCATCATCCAAAAAAAAAAAGAAAGAGGCACCTTCAAATTGATTCCTCCCTCCTTTGTTTGTCTGGAAGATAGAAGAGTGAGATTTCTTAGCTCACTCTGAATGTGGGCTGCCAGCTTCAGAAGGCTGCAGTGTCAGAAGGCCGATACCAGCCCAGGTGTCTACAAATTGACTCACAATTTTGCTCTGTGTAATGAATAAACAAACCTTCCTCTGTAAGATTGAATTAATTTGGATTTATTTGTCTAGGTATAGACATTGCAGATGTTTTAATTTAGGCAGTTTGCACTGTCAAAGCGGCTGGGCTGGCTTAGCTTTCAATATCTGTCCATGCAGGTAGAATTCAGAGTGGCTACTGCAGGCTTTTTGACCATGGAAAGGACAAACGCATCTGAATATCATCAGAGGAAAAGAAGTTGAGTGAAGTTTAACTAAAGCACATAGAGTGGTTGCCATAGCAAAAGTGATGGAAGCTTCTTCCCTTTAGCTGTTGAGAGCAAGGCTGACAAATGCATGTGATACTGTACTCTCAGGAACATTTTCTCAGCTGACGTGAACATTTCCTCTAATTTTTATTTTCCTGATCAAGAAATTAATTGAAAGAGAAAGGGAGGATAGAGGAAGAATTCCCCTCTGAAAAGGGACACTAACTCTGTCGACCTTAGTGGAAAGGGAACAGGCTGTGTATTCAAGGGGGAGATGTTATGAGATGTCTCCCACCAAGTGAGACTCAAGTTAAATAATCCAGTGAAGTTCTCTTTATTTTGCCATCAGAATCCCATTGCTTGCCAGTGGATGTGTTGACCCAGCCTCTCTAGATCTGTCTTCAGTTTCTTGCCTCAGTGAGAACTCAAATCCTAGGAGCAAACAATGTTGAGAGTTTATAATTCTCAGTTGAATGCCAAGTTTGGCCCATAAAATCTAATTCCATTCTGACATGTTTCTTCTGGCTTTAACTGATGACTCCATGGGGGGACTTAAGTCCTTTGTTTCTGTCCCACAGGGGAAAAATAGATAGCAGCAAAGAAAAAATGGTAACTTCCTTTCTTTTCAATGTTAAATTTTTATATTCCTTCACTTCCTCTAGGATTTTGTTTTCTCAGATCACACCCTATCAAAGGCTTTAGTTTGTGGGTGACTAATAGGTTGTTCTCTGTTCTTTCATCATCCACCCCCACAAATACTCCTGCCTGGATCCCAGTGCCATACAGCCCTCATGACCATAAGTGGGTGTGCTAGAGCTTCTACAGATCAGTAGTAATTGGGAAAAAAACAGAGCTGTGGTCTTGTCTGGGTCACTCCCTGCTAGTGGAGTGCTAGAGGCTTAGGGAGAGCATGCTGCATATGATGCAGAGGGACAAAGAAGGAAGTCCTAAGTCACAGCGTACCAGCTACAGGTAACTGTGACACATGCTCTTGCAAACCGTTTAAGCTTCATCTTACAAATTAGTACATAAATGTGTTCCCTCTTTTCCTAATAAATATTGCAGAGCGTTGTTGCCCTGGAAGAGCTTTGCAGTAAACAAACAGACTATTTCCCCCTTTCCTTTGCTAAAGTTGGTTTTCGAAGCTAGCACATTCTGGGCTCCCAGTGACGTTCCCAATATGGCATCTCCCCTAAATAATGTATTTTGGTGGAAAATACCACTTGTAAACCCCTCTCCTTTTAGGTCATACATCTAGCTTCCATCAGCCCTTGCCTCTTAGCAACCTAGCATTTGCTGTATAATCAATTTTAGCCTCTTAAATCTGCATCTGAGCTCCCATTCTGTTTCAGCCCATCTCAACAGAAAACTAGAAACTAAGAGATGGGCTTGAGTTTTTTTCTTTCAAAGTCTTCCCTTACCCTCCACTGATTTCTCTCTTGCCATTTTAATTCTGTTACTACAGCAACCTTGTATTTCTTGCTTTGGCAAAGTTGACATGTTAGCATGGGGACACGCACAAGGCCTCTCTAATCAGCACTTATGTGGTCTAAAGCATTTAGCTCATCTGCTCAGAAGGCTTATTAAAATGTTCGACCCATCTGGTGTGGGAGGCTCAAGTGAAACTAGAGCCAACATTTTCCCACTCGGTTTCCTGTCATGCAGCCTGACCAAAGCCTCTCATTTCAGCAACACACAGCAATGGTGTGTCTCTACCATAAGGCAGAACACTTGCTTGTACGTGGCCTTTGGACACACTTAAAAGGATGTCAATTCAGTCTTCTGCAGTGACGGTTGGATAAAATCCTGTGCTGACATTTGCCTTTCAGAGTGCTAAATGTTAGAGAAATCATTTGACTGCAGCACAAGAAATTCAGAACAACATCTTTCAGAATGTTTCCTTCACCCTCAGATGCTTGGAGGGAGACATTTATGGCAGCAGGTTTGCAGGGAGCTGGCGCAATGGATGGGACCAGCCCCAAGGGGGTCCTTCAAAGGAATCACATAACCTGGCTGGCAAGTTGACATCCCTTCTTCCTACTTTTTAAACATCTAATTGTCTGGAGAGCTGTGCAACTTGCTCTGTTCAGTTTTGATGTACTCAGTTGCTCACCTCACCCCCCCAAGAAACTTCACAGTTTCCTTTAATTCCTTCTCTATCATCTGATATCATTTAGTCTGCCTGTAGGTGATCTGTGTTACATTGCCTAAGTCTACATTTTCCAGAGGGAGTTGGAGACTGTGGTGATTTTGTAAGATGTATAGCTACCATCATCTGACTGGTTATAGCCATATCTATATCTGTGAGAAGCCACATCTGTATCTATAACCATTCATTCGAAAAGTATTCCTCCCCAACTTGCTATGAGAGTTGGACTAATAACAAAATGTGAAGTTTTCCATTATCTTCCCTCAGCAGTTCTGCAATCCCTCCTGGTCACGGCCTATGTTAGGAAGCAGAAGGTAGTTTGATGCTTATTTGCCCTAAGATTTGTCTGTAACACAGATGCCCTTGAAGGGAATGGCAGCAAGTTGGAAAGAGGATACAGGCTACAGAGAGAAGCTACAGGGTGAAAATTTGGGAAGCGGAAGATGGATGAGGACAATCTACAAAGGTAACTGCTGTGTGAGGATGAACAGCTAACAAAAATACCTTCAGCAAACTGTCTGGGCAATCACTGTAAATTGACTAAGGCATCTCTGAGAGGTTTAATCACACAAAGCCCCACTTGCTCATCTCAGCTGAAGTAGCTGATGGGTGTTTGTAGTCAAATCCCCTTCACAATGATCCTGTTTAGAAACCAAGTTGCATGGAGGGAAACCTGCTAAACAGCCAGTTCATCTCCCCATTACTGGTGGAATTTACTTCTTTAAGTAGCTCTAGGGATTACTGAGGTATTAAGGAAAGTGCTGTGACATTGAACTGTATTTCCTCTGCAAGAGGATGTCAGTGTAGTTGTCCTCAGTGGAGATCATGACAAGGAGTCTGTGATTTTTGTGAAGGGCTTTTCTGTTTGTGTGTGATGCTGTTTTGCTTTATTTTTTTAATGAGGAAAGAAAGAAAAATATCTACTGGTGCTGTCTGTATTAGGGACTTTAAAAGTGCTTAAAAGCACTAGGAACACCTTTAAAATGCAGACCTCATACTAGAGATAAAGCATCTATCCAGAGAAGAGAAGCTTTGATGCCTTAGATGTATTTGTTTGTTTTAGAAGGGAGAAAAGAATGGTATGTTTTACTGATACAGCTATTAACCATCAAGATTGCCCAAAGGCATCAGCAGGTTAATTTAAAATGTAAATGAGATTTTCCAGCATTCAGTTCCTCGGATTCTACAGAATGCTATTATGTGAAATTGGATGGGGCCTTCACATGGCACAGCTGAACATTTAGGCTGGCCTCCCTCTTCCACCCAGTTATGACCAATGTGAACAGCCACTCCTGTGGGCCTGAGAGCTTCTCTCCAGATTAGGAGAGTTACTTTATTACAGAAGACAGGGGCAATTAGCTGAGTCCCTGTGCTGCTACCCAATAGGCTCATTGGGAAATACCACTTAGCATTGCAAACAGCAAATGGGCATTTATTCATGGCCTTCCTACACCCTTCTGGGAAGGACTATTCTCTAGAATTAATGTTTGGAGCCTACCGGCTAAAAATGAGCATAAACCACAAAATGCAATTTGCCTGAGGAAGGCTTTCTCTTTTTAATACTTAAGCACTGAATGCCTTGAGCTTATATGGAGTTGCACTCACCAATTGAGATCCCTTCCCAAACAACACCCTGGCAGATCACTTGGAATAACAGCTGTAGGAATACTTTTGCCCTGGAGCGATGCTGCATCAGGGAGACATTAAAAGATTTGCCTCGTCACTTCTTAAAGTTCTGAAATGTTTTTGATCCATAAAAGAAGGCTTTGGGAGGCATGTCTCCCGCTTAATGGGCAAATCGTGCTGAAGTGGATCATCCTGATCTCCCAGAGGAGGCTGGTTGAAAACCAAGAATTCTGTTGTACAAAGGATGTCAGAGTTTTGCCATTCAAATTTTCTTTGATGTGGAACAAAACCCAGTACCCTTACTGCTGACTTGGAGCTGGGTGATGGCAGAACTACTGACATGTAAGCAAGGGTTCAGCTGCTGCAGCAGAAGGCTTGGGGTGGCAAAGCCGGTTTATGGCATGGAGACAAAAGCAACCAGCGGGGAGAATTAACTGCCTACGTTAATGACCTTTGCCATGGAATCCTGTCCAGTACAGCCTGATCAGGCTGGCCTTCAAAATCCCACTTGCTTATCACACCAATGGCTAAGAACATATTTTTGTGAGTGTGGAACAATGATGCCCATTTTGCAATGATGATGAGCATCAGAAAATGCAGTTTTGAAGAATTCCTTAGACTGGACAGTGTCTGTCAGCTTTTCACTGGGGTTAACTGTACATGACTGTGCATGTACATGTACACCTGGGATCCACAACCTAAACTTACTGGTGTGCTTGACAGAGAAACATTAACTGAATATTTAATAACTTTTAAAATAACATTAAATAACCTTAATTAACCTATTAAATAACTTTTCCATTTCCTTTATTTTTTTGTGTGTATGTGAAAATTGATGCATTTTTCAAAATGTGCTGAAACTTCATAAGATGAATCGTCCTGCTGAAGAGAAACGGGGTGTCTTATCTAGAAACAAGTTTCCCAACCACACTGCATTTTATATAAGTTAAAAAAATAAAATTAAAAAAGTCAAAGACAGCGGAAACACTAAAAATGATCTTAATTTCTGCTTCTGTATCAGTCCTTCCATTACTTCTGTGCATTATGGCTTGCACTCCAGCCTCCAGAATAGGACCTGCATGCCCCTATTATACATAATCAAGTGCTTGAAGAACTTATTTCCATGTATCTAAAATGGAACCATGATTTGCATGTAATTAAAATTAAAGAGAAAAAGAACTAACATGAATCTTTTCCATTGGTTTTGAAAGTGCAGTAGGAATTCACCCCATTCTTTTAAAAATGTTGCCAGTTATCCTAAATGACACACTTATTTTCTCATTCAAAACTTCTAATTAAATTAAAAAAAAAATCCACTTGGAACACAGTCAAAACCTGAAAAAGTAAGAAAGCAGTATGATGGGTAAGGAAAATTAATTTCTCTTACAGCGAAAGATTTTAAGAGAGAGATAGAAGGGCATTTCTTTTTGTGATTTACAAAGGTCTTGAGCTAAGCTGGGCATTATTGCCATTTGCAGGCTCTACTTCTTACAGTATAGGAAACTGGCTGGGCTGAAGCAATTGTCACAGTCGATGGTGTGTTGTAAAAGGTTACTGGACCTCCACCATCACCCATGTCATGATACAGTGATTTATGCTTGTCAAAGCCTTCTACATGAGACAGAACAATCTAAACTTCAGTATTCCATACAGACACATGGTGTTCATTTAAATAAATAAATACTTGTGATGCTGGGACTGCCTGAAACAGCTGATCTTATCTTAGAACATCGGCCTTGGGATTGCAAAACCATCCCTGGCAAAGCTTTATGTCTCTGCTTTGCTGAATAGTGGAATAAAAAGAAGAAAATTTGTAGGAGTGAAACTTATGGCAAAAGAACAGGGAAGATGCGAGTTGCACACTTGCAAAAAAAAATGTGTCTGCCACAGCAGGGCAAAATGTGCTGAATTACACTTGAAATCCACGCAGAACTTCTGCTACTCCACATTTCTATTATAAGCTAAGTTCTCCTTCAATTTCTTATCCTGATTTTTGTACCAATCCTAGGTAGGCGTCTAGACAGTACATCTCTTTATGCTGATGGGCTTGTTTAAAATTGCCTTCCTCCAACTTGCTTTTCTATGATTAAGCTAGAGAGGAAGATGGTTTGGGGCATCCTGGAGCATGTTATGTGCACAAGAAATCCCACCTCCTTGAATCCAAGTGGTAGGGTAGTTCACCTTGGCCCAGTATGGAGATGCCATCCAGCCTGTCCAGCATGGATTCACTCCTAGCAAGGATCTGAACTGAAAACCTGGATCAATGTGTCTCACCATCTTTCATCTCTTCCATTGTAAGGTGTGTTAGTCCAAGAGAATAAGATTTTTTTTTTTTATTTCAAGAAGCAATGAAGTCACCATTCTATCTTTGCTTGACTTTGCACAGATGCATCTTTTTCATAGATATTCCTGGGGGAGGCTGAACTCTTCACATATAATGCACTGTATGGACATAATGCCTAGGGGCAAGGTCTGTGCATCCTTGCTTCTTTACACTACTCTGTTTGCTTCCCTGTAAACTTCTCTGGGAAGAGGAGGAACTATCTGCACAGAGCAGAGGGTGGCCAAGAGGTACAGTTCTCTGATACTCCTGTGAAATAAAAGCTACAACACAGCTGGCTTCTTTATAGCAGGAAAGCTTTCAATACACTCTCCTCATGGCAAGGCTGACATTTGATTTTATTAACAAAACAGAGAAACTAGCACAGAATTAACAGTGGGAAAAGATTAGACTACTAGAGCAAATACGCTTTAGTGACAAGAGCACAGGCCCGGGAAACTGGGAGTTTGGGTCTGCCTTGCTGTAAGGACTGGAATGGATTATTCCTCTTCACCTCTGTTTTCTAGCTTATATTGCCAAAAAATGTTAACAGCCCTCAGAAAAGTATGTGCTGATATTTATATATTAGATTTAGGAAAAGACACTGAGATCTTTGGATAAGTAAGGTAGAGACAGCACTAATGACATACAGAACCAAGCTCTGCCTGTATTTCTCTGCAGTAAGTGGATACTTACAAAGCTTAAATTATCACCCTGTATTTTATACTTGCACACACTTCTGGGAGAGCATGTACAGGATGAACTAGCTTTGTCATTTGGCTGGGGAGCATGAGCCCTTGCCGGGACATCACCAGATGGCGCTAGTAGAAATCATGTTCAAATCTTCCTCTTTTTTTTTTTTTTTTTTTTTTTTTTTTTGGCAATTAAAGCTGGAAAAAGGTTTATTTGTGAAATAGTGACTCAGTTCCTTCAGTAAGAAGTATTTGCATCAGGCAGAATTTGTTCAGTGGCTGAACAGAATAAATCCTGTAATTCGGGTCTAGTATTCAGAGCTTACATGCACATCAGCCAAAGGGAAAACAGCGTTGTGTAATAAATCACTTGCATTAGACCATCAGCTTGCACTGTTCCTGTTAGCTTCATTTCAGTTTTGATCAATATTTGCTAGGATTTGTTAGGCTATATGGACAAATCCTGACGCCTGTACTCGATTCCTATCTAAGTACGATGGTTATTAAAGAGAATGAGAAGTTTGCCTGAGTGGGAACCATGTAATAAACTGAAGATTTTGAGAGCTGAATTTATCCCACTTCTTCACTGCTCTACAAACAGATTGATTTCTCCTTGCAACCCTTCTTGCAGAGAAGTTTGCTCATTTTGGAAGCTGGAGAAGTTCATTTTCAAGTAGGTTAAGCCAAAAGGTGCCAAAAATGCATTTTTCTCCTAGTCTATTATTGTATCTTACACTGTAAGTGAGAAGTAGCTTCACCAAGGAATTGATTTCTTGCAAAAGAAACTGAAGCCATGGCTGGAAGATGATTTTCATAACAGATGCAGCCCTTCAGCAGGGCTTCTCAGCTTCTTTCACTGCTGGATAGAAGCAGGTCTTGAGTTCAATCTTTCTATTTAAATATTTCATTAAGGGCAGGCATGTTTCCTACTCTCCTCTTATGGCTCCAACCTTCAATTTCTAACTTATTCAAAATCCATCTTCTTTTATATTTAATTGTTTTTTTTCAATTGTTTTCCATTTCACCTGTCAACTCCCAGAGACATACAACAACACTGAAAACACTGATAACTGATCTGAAGGCAGTTTCAGATCCTAGCACTCAAGTCACAGTTGCAGCTATGTGGGAAAAGCAAAAATTCAAACTAAATCTGTCTTCTGGATGGAAGTTTAGTTACAGCAGGAATCCTTTCTTAGATTTCACTAAGATTTTGAGGCATCCATACAGGGTACTTTACAGTATGTAGCACAAAGATAGCTCATTTCTATTCAACTGTTGCACTCACATATGTATCATATACATGCAGAGCTCAGGAGGTTTTTTTGAACTTACCTCTCAGGCTGGAGATACTAGATGGTTACTCTCCCAAATTGGATTTGGTTTGATGGCCCTCCTGAAAATTCCAGAGAAAAAAAAAAATCTCAGTTCAAGACAATGCAAAATGTTTTGTATCTATTTTTTTCCAACAAAATGAAAAGATTTTCATCTTTTCAAGTCAGCCCAAATTGAAAGGGAAGCCAAAACAAAACACAAGCCAAAAAGAATACCCCAGCAATCTGCTATGTAGTGCTCCTCTAA
>VZTM01034138.1:3436-43157 GCA_013400555.1 Jacana jacana | reverse complement strand
TTTTTTCACAGGCTCTTTTAGAGGTCTAGTCTACATTCTGTTCTGGAATAGAGACAAGTCCAGGAATCTCCTCCCTCACCTCCCCCAGTCCCCAAAAGATTTTTCACCTTTCTCTACTTGAGATAATTTCACTGGAAAAAATGGAAAGAAATAATTGCCTTCAACACACACACAGATACATTTTCTATGCTCAATTGGCATTTTGCTTCATGTGTGAGTTAAGTTTCAGGTATGGACCAGGGGACATTTGTTACTACTGCCTTGACCTTCCTCCTGTTAATTCACCTCTTAAGAGAGCAGAGAAGTGCACTTCATGCTCTAGTCACTAGAATTCCATTTTGCTGGGGAAACAGTACTGGGCCATCCTTTTCCCCAAGAGGGCTTTTTCTTTGGCATCTGTCATGCCTCATTGCACTGAACAGCACACCTTATGCTAGAAAAATAGCAAGTAGAAGAAACTGCAACAAAACTGGCACTGCAAGGAGCCTAACTCTATACACTCACCGAAATAGCACAAACATGATGTGAATAATAAGATCCTTTTAGTTTCAGCCAGCCCCACTCATTGTTACTGTTACTTGCTTGGGTACTTCAGCTGCATTATCCATTACCTATTTGTTTAAAAAGTAGCAATAATGGAGAAAGATCCAGGCAATGACCAGGGTGAGTCTCAGTTGTACACAGACTAGAACCAAGCCTTTGCTGGACAATCAATCATGAATGTGCAGCTACAGGGTTCAAACTTCTCCATCAGAAACTGCATCTATTTTGCCTTGTGGATTTTTGCTGAAAGGCTTTAGTTCAGAAAAAAACCCCGCCTTATCCATGCAGAAATTCAACTAAAATCCTACACTTGATGCGTGGACCACAGTCCCAGGCTGCTAGTTTACAGCACGTTAAAACCTTGCCCTCATTTAAGGGCAACATAAGCTAACCTGAGTGCAAATATGAGCAAACCCCTAAAAACCAGCTAGTTCCCAGACAAACACAGATAAAAACACCTTCACATTATCCCTCCCCATTGACAGTAACAAAGAAGGCACAAACATAGCAGGTATGAACAGCACTTCAACATCGAGGAGGGATCAGGCACTCCAACAATAAATATTGAGGCAGCTTTTCTCAGTACAACACCATGGTTTGGGTCTATGGAGCTGCGACGTTGCAGCCAGGCACAGGGACTGGAAGGAAAAGTCAGAGCTCTTCCCACAGACTCGCACAGCCAGAAAAAAACCCAAAGCATTACACAGGCAGGCTTAGTAGAAATCCCGAGGAATGGAAGGCTTTTCTTTCATGCTGGTTAAAAAGTGACATAAATGGAAAGCTACCTCAAAATCCAAATTTGTCAGTGTAACCCTGCAAACTCTCAGTAAACTAGAAACAGTAAGCTGTCATTGCTCAGTTGTGGCCTCATCTGCCTTGCACACAAGACAAACATACATGTGAAGATTGAAAGATAGGCGCTGGGGGAAAAAAACAATGAAGATTCTTTCTCTTTTTGCCATTTGGTCTTGATCCAAATTAGCATAAAGCTGGTGAAATGAACATCTTTGTCAGCACCATGGAAGCAATTAGCCAGGGAATTCGGTAGTTGCTGAGCATCTTGCAAGGTCCTGGGAGCTTCTGTTCAACCAGCATTGTTAGTCACCAGCATTTCCAGAGCTGGTGTCCAGTGAGACCTGACTGAGTACTGGGGTCAGACCCATGCCAAAACCACGTGTGGGAATCCAGGAGGAACTCAGTAAGAGTTCATCAGTTAACCATACCAAACTGGCCTTTTCATTGTTATTTTCTTGGCTGAAACTCTTTTCACGGAAAATCTATGAGCACATTTACCTTACCCTGTGCTACACCTGCCTCCTCCCTCCACCTCGATTTCCTTTGCTTTCAGGTTCTCTACCTTTCTCCCTTAAAAACCTCCTGCCTGGGAATTCTCAAGTTATCTAAAATCTGACCGGTGTGTATGTGTCCGTCCCCCACCCCAGTCAATAATCATATTAGCACATCTGTGTGACAGAAATAATAGCTTTTGTCTCCCAAAGCTGCAGAGTCCTGTTGCCAGGCAACTCCATCCCGAGGCAACAAAACAGAGAGGAACGGGTGTGTGGGAGGACCAAGCCCGAGTGCAAGAGCGGCTGCTTTTGCTGCTGGTAGCTATAATTGGGGGAAGCTTGGAATATACTGTTTCCACCAGAGATTTGGGAGAACAGAGCCTGCCAGGCTCAGAAACTTTCAATTAGGTGGCTACAGACTGTGGCTGGTTTGCCTTTGCCTTGTTTTGTTCTGCTGTTGCAGAAGAGCTTTGGGGATGCTGCAGAGACCTGAGCTGCAGATCGGGGCAGCCTGGATCAGAGATGCTAAGCCCACTGCAGCAAAAAGCCACTTTTTCCAAATGCATGCCAGAACACAGCAGAAACGGGCTTTGGTGGCCCACCCACCTCAGGGGCAAGACTCCTTTCACAGTCCACCATCAGAGGTTGCAGCAGCTCAGCTGCTCTGCCATTATGTCCCATTCTGGTCACAGCCTGACAGGCTTAGCATCATGCAGTTAGACAAGAGCATTTAATTTGATAACCAAGCCTTGATTTATGAAATATAACTCCGTTCATTCCAGAGAGAGAGGAGTCCTTAAAATAATAAAGGTGGCTGTTGACATGGATGGAATGGGAATTTCATTTGCCTCTGCAATCAAGTGAGGAAAGGCTGCAGCATGAAAAGACTCGGAGAGTGAAGCTTTTGGATAAAAGAAGATTGCCTCATTAGGGACATCAAGTAAGACCCAGGAATCATCATCGAGAGAAAAATAAGGCTAAAGCTACATTTATTTCCAGGTCTAAGCATCTGTCCTCTCTTTCCATAATAGGTCTTGCCAGATAGTCCTGTGGGATGCAGCCAGAATGGGTATTAAAAAAACAAACAAACAAAAAACAACAAAGAAAAAGAAAAGAAAAGTACTTAAAAATCTTTAAAAAGCAAAAATCTACCCAACTCTTTACACAGGGGAAAATAAAGCCAGAAGCAAACTCAAAGACTGGAGACAGACATTAGACAAGATCCTGAGGAGGAAGATTAGAAATACTGAATGCCAGGGTCTACTTTAGGTCATCTCTGTTCTTGCTGCCCTTTCCAGTTTGCTTTCCTATGCTGCTTTGTCAGAGCTAGGTGGGTGTGGACAACCACTAAGGCATATGTATATAACACTCAGACCTCCTGCCGCAAAGGGACTATACTGCCCATACTTACTGGGATTCAATGCATGAAATCCAGCCTCTGCCTGCTGGGAGCTTCTCTCACCTGTACAGTCCTACAAGGCAATGGTCTTGTCTGCAAAACAAATGCACATATAGTATGTCTGGGTGTTGCATTGGCTCTGCCAGAAGGAAACCTAATACTTTCTACAGCTAGAGTATGGCCTAGAACAGCAGCTTAGTTACCACCGGCACTGCTGACTGTTTATACAGATAATTTGTAAATCAAATTTCAGCCACGGGCTATATACAGCTATGCATGCATTTGGTGTATAGGGTACATCTTGAAAAGCACCTCTTCGCTCTCCCTAAGGGGAAGTGGAAGATTTCCAGTGACCTAAATGAACTGAAAGCAATAGCATTAGAGCCCCAAAATGTCATTATTGGATCCTCACTCCATCACAACAGCCAGGCACAAAGGAATCCCCCCGCGTACAGGCATTCACCAAATAATGGCTGCAGGAAAAAAGTTGAGAGATTCCTCAAATAAATTATTTAGTGATTGTTATTCAGCCTCCTCCATTTACACGCAAGTCACTGTATCCAACTGGGTAAAGAATCCGCTTCATAACCCGTCTTGTACTATAAAGCATCTTTGATACTTCCCACGGAGACATTTGTAACGTATTTAGGATGGGAGAAGTGCACAACCCCACATCAGAAAGCTTTTACTTCCATGTGAATATTTGTTTTGCCGGTGCACAGTGGTTGTATTGTTGAACGTACCACGTTCTGGATCCTGGCTATCTTACAAGCTGCCTCTTGCTCTAGAGCAGCATTTAAGTTTATTTCTTGGCCTAGAGCACAGGTATTAACAGAGGGTTAATTGTGCAGGGCTCAGCTGGAGAAACTCATCCTTGGATATTAAGGAAGTGTGAGCAGTGTCACACATCTTGGATAGCACAGTTACAACTGGCCATAAATATGACTTTTTTTCCTTCTGGCTTTCCCATGAACTTTGGTTTATGGTTTGAGACACTGGGAAAAAACAAGGTCCTATAGCTTTAAAGACACAGCACTTTAAAGGGTTAAGAATAATTATATCCCATTTTATAAAGGTCAAACAAGCAGGATTGTGTCCAAGTCTCACAGGAGGTAAGAAAAACACTTTTGCCTTATGAAGTCAGAGTTAAAGAGTATAGCTGCTGGCATAGGCTATCTAGGCTTTGCTGCCCGCTGGCAAAAGGCAAATAAATATATGAGAAAGTTAAGCGAGAACTGGGGAGCATGTCAAGAAGCACAGAGAGACATCATTTCTTGGGCATAAAAGTCTGGAGATGCAGAGACACCTTAACTTCTCAGTGCTTCAGAAGAAGTAGACGGAAAGGAATCCAAAGTTACAGGTCAGGGTAACTACTCTGAAGACAATCTTTGAAACACTATAAAATCCTTCAAAAATGTTTAAGAAAACAACTATTTCCTCTTTCATCAGTCTGTGAAAAAATATACAGGCACTCACAGAGCAGAGATGTGCAGTCAGTTGAAATCACATGCCTCTAGGTCTCGTTATAATAGTGCTGTAGTTGTTTGTTAGCATGAAATGCCTCTCCACTGCAATGGGGGACTTTACTGCAGTACCTAATTTAATCTTTCAATGAATATATTCCCTTGAATACAGTGTATTTTGTTTGACAGTTCTTACATGCTTGGATGAATCTAAACATCGAAGAAAGGGAGTACACACTTTTTCTGCAGATACATATAGCAATCCAAGCTAACAGCCAGATCATTAATAATGAGCTAAATAAGATACTTTTCTCAGGGTTGATGGGCATTTGAAGTCTGAAGAAGAAAATAGAGTATTGCTACTCAGCCTCCCTCTGGGACAGTATTTGAAAAGTACCCAGATACCCCTTCAGGAAAAGCCATTTTTCCCTCATAGTTATACTTTCATTGAGGAAATTAATTGCAAGGGAAAAATACGAAAGTGATGCTGCTAACTTTCCTAATGTATGTTTTGCAAAGGCTCAGGGCTATTGTTACACCAGAATTTTGGCTGATAAAACGGCAAAAGCTTCCCAACCTCTTGGCTTCATTTCTTTAAAGACAACAGCAGCTCCGCAGTATCTTGCAGATGCAACAATTGGCGACCAGCTCATCCAGACGTACCTAAATTAGCTTTACAGATTAGCTTTATAGCTCAGCTACTAGTGACAGCCTGGCTGTAGAAGCAAATCCCTCTTTACAAAAAAACAAATCAAAAGAATATATTGTTGTCTTATGGCTCCTTTTCCTGTTGGCTGAAGTTATCCTTTCTAAGGATAGACCTTTCTGTTCCAATAGAAATATTCCCTCAGAGCTCTGTGGTAAATTGAAGCCTGCAGTATTACAATCCAGACACCAAAAAAGATGGTCACTCTCCCTGAACCCTTCTATTCAAAGCAGGGGGAGGGGGACAGAACCCAAAGAAAAGATGCAACTGTTTATGTGTCATTGCATTAGTTAATATAGGTCAAAAATAAAGGACAGGACGCTGAATTCAACCCTTCTGCAAGATCAAAGCATGCTTCAAGATAAGGACAGGAGCAATTGCTCTGGGTAATTCAGTTGCTTGTGATGCTTGCAGAATCTGAATGAGGGATAGCTTGCATGCATGTGGCTGAGCAGCCAGGGCTGTCAGGGGTGCAGACAGATAGTACCCCTTGAATGTGTAAGGAGCTACAGGGTGGAAGAAAACCACATCTTATACAACTAACAGCTCTATCCAACTGTGACTTTACAATTAGTAATATCCACAGGCCTGTGAATCTCAGAAGAGAGCCTATAAACACAATAGCTCACCAGATCTGCTGCTGGTCCAAAAGGCCAGGTAGAGTGGGTCCACCAGGAGAGCCCAGGCTTGCCCAGACCTGTGATACCCTGCAGGGCAATGCCAGTAGTGGCTGGGTTTCCCTGGACATTTTTATTTTCTTTCCACCTAGAAATTCCCTCCAGTCAGAATCAGGGGATTTTTTACAGTTGTGCAGCAGCTCAGATGCAGAAGCAGGTCATCAGAAATTCCTTGCAAGGTCAATTGCATATGCTATGGGAAATGGGCAACAAGTCTGGAGCCTGCTGGTCTTGTTGGTTTTACGGAGAGATCACACACATGGAGAGATCAGCTGCAATATCTGCCTGTTGGGGGTGAGAGCTTTCTATGAGATGCATGGTATATGAGCAGCTTCATACATATGGACACGAACAAGCAAATGCATTGCTGTTCCTACTAAAACCCTTCCACTCTTTAAGGTTTAAAGCTCAATTATTCTCCTGACTCCAGAATTAGGAAATTCTCCCTTTTTGGTCCATAGATTCCAATACACACCAATACAGAGTTCTCTTTAGGACTGTCTCTCCCACGCCAATACTTCATTGCACCCACATTCATACCAACATAGTTTGTGGGCAGACTCTTCTCCAAAAAGCATCCTTTATCAGGAGCAAAGCTTTTCTTTCTGCCTCTCATCCCCCTTTTATTCAGTAGCCTTGTCAGGAGTGTTTTCACCTGTTCTCTCACACTCAGCTGCTCTCTATTTGTGCTGAAGATTTCTCCTTTTCAGTACACGACACAAAAAGCAGAGGGTTTAATTCAGTGTTGGCTGGGAGAAAAAAAAAGAAAATAATCCTGTCTAAAACAAAGCTAGTAGCAAGGCAGAGAGCAAAAGAGAGCGAGAGAAAGAGATAGCGTGCTTGTAGGGAAAGTAGTTTAAGGTGAATGTAGGAGGAATACTGATTCTAGACTTGCAGCAGGTCTATTTTTCATAAAGATAATAATAAAGAATAATATGGTGTAATTAGGGCCCAAAATCACACTAAATTGCTGAGTGCTCGTCTGCAGCTTTCACCAAGAGGGAAAGAAACAAGGGGGCTGAACGGCTCCTCCTGGGGTTAGCACTGAGACACGTTTTCCCAAACCCACCTAAAGGATCTCACTGCTAAAAGTTAGAAATGTGTATTGGAATGTCAGGGCCTTTTTTTTTTTTTTTTTTTCCCCCATTATAAATTCCCCCAAGCCAGGTGTGAGAAAGCTGGCGTGGGTGTACCGACCAGTATGCCACCACAAAGACGTACCTAATACGATCCTGAAAAACAAGGATGCTTTCAGAGCTAGACCGAACACTGGAAACTGGCATCTCTGCACTGAGGCTTCGTGGTAAAATATTTTCCTGCCTTCTGCACTCAGCCTGCAGTAGGGAGACCTTCTGCCTTTCCATTGTTCTGGGCTCTGCTCCTTGCTCTTTTCCAGAAACATGTGCACAATGGTAGAAATGCCTTCTGCCGCCAGCATGACACAAGAGCAAATTTCCATGTTCAAGGAGAGAAGGATCCAGTTCTTACGCTCTTCTTGCACTGAAGTGGGAAGAGAACTATTTCTGATTCAGAGTGGTTGGTACTGGGTTGAGTACCTTTCCAGGGAGACGTGCTCTGATCTCATTCAGGGACTGAACGAACAGTTGCCACCAAATTGGATTTATGCCTCACTATTTCATATCCTCTGTCAAAAATTACTTTTGCTTTAATTTTCTACACAGTTTTCTTAAATAAGGACATCAGTCTCCCTGAAAGAAAATCTTTGATTCAAAGTTCGCAGTGCTGGTTTCTAGCACAAGTTTACCTGTAGTTCTCCTCAGAAGAAAATGATTGTTTTCAGTGTCCTTTAACACATGCTGCATTCAAAAAAAAAAAAGATGTTTTCCCCCACAGTCCAAGAACTTGTCTAGCTGAAGTCATTACCAGCTAATCCCTTGCCTAGGTGGTTCATTCCAGAGATTTTAATCATTTTGAGTTTTTATGCTACAAAATCACTGCAAAGCGCTTACAACTATGTGTTGTAACTGAAGAGGGAATTTGGAGTTAGTAGTGGAAGCTGGAAAACCTGCAGGCAAAACCCCACAGCACAAACGCTCAGACTAAGCCTGATGCGTTGGAAGAAAGGGGATTGCCCTGGTCAGCAGTCCTGGAGCAAAGAGCCCTTGTTTTAAACAGGAGAGAGATGAAGCTTTACTGTGAGATCTCCCCCACCAGTCTGCCCTCACAGTCCAGCCACAGCAGCATTTGAAGGAGTGAACCACATTTAACCCCTGGATAATTGCAGGGAAGGAAAGAAGGGTACTGGTGGTGATAGAGGCATGTATTACCACACTTAGATGCGTTCCTCCTTATGTGAGGAGCTGGAACTCTGCATTGCTTAGAAATAGATACCAGCTCCCTGGGATGTTCTGGCATTCCCACACATAGTCTTGTGGTACATCAAAACACTAGTAATATATCAAGTTTTAGTACCCAAACACCTTATTATTTGCCACTTGCCCTGAAATTGCCTTACTGGCAGGCCAATATAGACAACACAAATTATGAGGTTCAGAGATAAATGAAAAAGTATATGTATAAGATGAATTTAAAAGTTTTTCAGTGTCATCCTGCTAACCATCTGTCAAGATGCTCATGCTGCTTTGCAGCTGGGATGCAGTCCACAAGCAAAAGCTTCACTTTGAATACAGGTTTCACTGTGGAGGATGATGCTCTGTGTCTACCCTATTGTGATACACACAAACTCTCTAAGGTGATTATATCACCTTCAGGTGTTCTCCACAAGGGTTTCTTGTGACTCACCGTTGAATCAGGGGTTGTATTTTAACACTCCCTCCACAGGACTGCTGACTGCATCTGTCTACTTAATAACAGTGAAGCTCTTTGAACACAGTGATGCTCTTTGAACATGACTTGGCAGAATTATCTCCTATCCAGAACATACTAAGTACCATTTCAGTATTTAATTGTAAGCACACATTAATCCATTGTGAACTAAATGCACTTTTCCAGCTGGAGGAGCAATATTTGAGCCTCAATGCATTGATTTTTAATATCAGAAAACTATAAATTATGTAAGATTGCAATGATTCCTTAAGCAAGTTCAGAAAGAGGAATACATGCTATTCATTACTAGGTTTTGATTGTGAGAAAACAGAACAATTTGGGGGTAGATGTCTTCACAGAAAGTACTCTATGGCTTTGAGAGATATTGTGATGGAAGTTCATATTTTTGACCATTTAAAAAAGCTGAAGGGGTGCTCAGAACTTCAGCTGATCATTACTAACAAATATCACATAACTAAGTAAATAAATATATGTAATGATATTTATATAGAGAAGGAAGTGAAAAGTTATGGAATATTTGTTCTCAATGGTGGTCTATCTAAGCCTCCATTCGTGCTTCCAGGAATCCACAAAAAAGCACCAGATTAAAAGGAAAAAAAAAAGCATGAAAGGTTTCTGGTTTAAATAAATTGTTTGGTAATAACTTCTTTCTTACCAGCCAGTTTGTTGCTGAAATGAAATTGCAGGCCATGTTTTGAATCAGTTTCAGACTTGACTGTACTCCCTGGTCTTAAAATCTGTAAATCAAAACTGTTACACTATATATCCATGACTTCACATCTTAACAACAGCTCCATGTTCATCGATTGCTGAATTTGAAAGTTTGAGAAGGTCCTCTTCAGCCTCAAATCAGTCATGTGTATGGATCTGTGCTGCAAACAACCCTGCCCAGGGGTATTTGTAGAAAACAATCTTTCATTGTCACTTTACGGATGATGAATGAATGAAGAGAGAGATTAAGTGCATTCTAGTGAGAGCAAATCTTTTGCAGAGCCAGCACTAAACTCACGGTACTTAGAATCATAGAGTCATAGAATCATTCAGGTTGGAAGAGACCCTTGGGATCATCGAGTCCAACCATCAGCCCAACTCTACAAGTTCTCCCCTACACCAGATCCCTCAACACTACATCCAATCTACTCTTAAACACAGTCAGGGATGGGGACTCAACCACCTCCCTGGGCAGCCCATCCCACTGACTGACCACTCTTTCTGTGAAAAACTTTTTCCTAATGTCCAGCCTAACCCTACCCTGCTGCAGCTTGCAGCCATTCCCCCTCCTTCTATCGCTCATTGCCCGTGAGAAGAGACCAGCACCAACCTCTCTACAATGCCCTTTCAAGCAGTTGTAGAGAGTGATGAGGTCTCCCCTCAGCCTCCTCTTCCTCAGACTAAACAACCCCAACTCCCTCAATCGATCCTCATAAGACTTATCCTCCAGGCCTCTCACCAGCTTCGTTGCCCTCCTCTGCACTCGCTCCAACACCTCGATATCTCTCTTGTGCTGAGGTGGAAACTTCGTTTAGTATTTCACCAGAAGATAATATTAATAAACTACTTCTACAAAAAAAGCCCCACACATTAAAGAAAAAAAAGAAAAGAAAAAAAAAAATAAAGAAGGGAAACACGCCACAAAACCATGGAGAACTTTGATGCTCTTTCCCTGAGAAAGAATTAAACCAGAATACAACAGAAGCAGCATTTTCATATAAGTCAATGGCCGTTAATATAAGTCAATGGCCCATGAGCTCACCCAGCTCCAGTACTGACATTAATGAAATAACTGTAAATGGGACCATGACAAAACTGCAAAAATTTCACGCTTCAAAGATCACCTGGAGGTGACTGCAATGGCCTCACTTCAGTATCCTCTCCTTCTTGTCCATTTTGGCAGGTGTGTAAGTATTAATCAATTGATCATTTCTGAAGTTTAATCAAGGGCTGAAGTTGTAATCAATTGGCAACCCAATGCAACACAAGGGCATTTGCCTGGCTGCCTACTTGCCCCTCTGAGCTTAATTAGCAATTGTCTCTGCTCTGTGACCCATTGATCTTGCACGGTTTAGCTGAAAGAAATGTATCCAAGTGGTAATTTCACTTTTTGCCTCCATCATTTGGTATTATTCTAACCGTTCCCAGCCTCTTCAGAGCTTGCACAATGGGAAAATCTTTAGTTAAACCTGCAATTACTGTAATGAGAAGATATAATGAAGTTATCATTAAAGAGGAAGAAATACTTCCTTATTTTCTCCTCTTCCCCCCCCTCCCCCCTTACTTATAATCATCTTTTTCTCCTTCCCCTCAAACTGCAAATGATTGGCATTTCAAGTAGCAGCCGCCAAGAAGAATCTGTGGTAAAACTAGATGGAGAAAGAGCCGTAAGGAAGGAATCTCATGCCAGTCTGTCAGGACCAGAGAATTCCTGGAGCAACCCAAGTCCTCATAGCTTTGCGAAGGTAGATCTCAAGTTCTTACTGCACTGTTATCAGATGATGACATTCCCAGTGGAAGGCAGGATGTATAGCTGTAACATGTGTTGTTCTAGGGTAGTTAACTATTGCATATTTATTTCATTAAAAATCCGATTCTCCCAGCTTCTCTGAAGTACCTCTGTAAGCAGAAAATAAGACCATCTAAAGCTGGAAGTGAATCAGTGGAAGATCAGCCTTAATTTGAGATAGATAATCTAGAAACCGCAAGCAAACACTAGACGTTGTCTAAAATTTGGAGAACATATTTTAGCATTGGATAAGGACTCACATACTTGTCTAAGTAGCTGCAAAGGTTAATATAAACATAGCAAAAGAAATAAAAAAATACCATTGTTCCCAAAACATTGGTGGACTCTTAGAGAGCTGTCTTTACAGATGCTGAGTACTTCTTCCAAACATTGGCATCAGTTAGAGAGGTTTAGCAACCTCTACACTTATATCTTCACTAATTCAGACTATTTCCATGATAAAAAAAAGTCCAGCTTTCATAGCTGCATGCACAGATACTTTAATAACTGAGGAGATAAACCCAAAGGTCCTGTCAAAGGAACTCAGCTGACAGTCTCAGCATGATATTAGCCTACCTAGGCTCTAAATCACTCCATTGTAGCTGAACTGGTGCTGTGGAAAATATGTACAAGGTAGCAAAGCCATCTTCCAAAGTCTGTCATCCCAGTTTCTAAAAGTTGATTGCAAAGACAATCTCCCCAGGGTCACAGATTTGACCTTCTCCTGCCTTTCCATTCCAAGGAGTGGAAGTAGAGGCCAAGATTGCTTATGCATATAGGGCAGCATGAGGACACAGCATCATCTGAGGGGTTTGAAGATAAATGGCAGTAATACCACAGCTGTATAAAACTGTCATAAGCAATATTCCCATTGGACAAGTGGATAAAATACTGACTTTACACAGAGCAATATTCCTGGGAGAAGGGCCCTAAATTATTCTGTGGGGTTTCTTGCTGTTACAGAGGTATGATGGATGTCCATGCATTAACAGTGCCATCTTGAGCCATCAGAAGTGTTGACACAGATGAAGCATTTTGATTAAGTGCTCCAGTTCAGCTTTATATATTAAAAACTGCATTGGTCAGAGAAGCAAAACTCTCACCTTTGCTCCATCTTTATGTGTATTCTCACTATGAAACAAAAGTAGAACGAAATTACTGGGAAGACAAAACTGATCTCAACATCCTCACTCTCACTGGAGACAGTGCCTTCTTTTGCAGGCTTTAGAACCACCCAATTCTTGGTGTTTGCACCTATCTAAGTACTATCAATCAATGAACTCCTGAGGTCTAAATTATTCTACCCGCAATAGATGGTGGTTTTGTGCAGCGCTTGGCACAGCAGCTGCTGGTTCATGTGTAGGTCTCCTAAGTGAATAGGCACTGGTATAAGGCTCCTGCTGAACAGACGAAGAAGATTCCTCTTTTCTTTTCCCCATCCTTATTGTGTCACATCCTAGGAGAAAAGTCTGCTAATTAGAAGTGGATGTTGTTGATCCTTCATTCGCTTCAGAAATGACTGAAGCTGTAATGAAGAGCTTATGAGGGATAGTTGATTTGCACAGTTTTGGGAACTGAACCATGGAACATTACACAGGTCAGAGCATCGGTATTTGTTAATATCTGTTGGTTTTGACAGGACTGTTGGGCTAGGTTTATAGAGGGAATTTGCTGCTAATAATGATTTAATGAGACCAGAGGAAATATCCCAACACATCACAAATTAATATAGAGGGCAACAGCTGTAATGAGACTGTAAACCAAAACTCAACACCCTCAAGCAGGGCTATATTTTCTGAATTCCCATTTTCAGGTGTTTGATTGTACTTTGTTTTGATAGCACTGGAGTTAAGGGAATGACAGGAAATCAGGGCTGCATGAATTTTGGAAGCAGATGTTCTCCACTGTCTTCATCTGGAAAAGGATGATACAGAAGCTGGAAAGCACTATGTAGTAATCACACCTTTTTAATTTAAATAATACCATATATTACATATGCAGATGATCAATAGATACTACAGTAATTAAACAGGGATATATATAAAAAGGAAAGACTAAAGACTTATTTGGTGAAATACATTAGTCATTGGCTCTTCATTTGATCATAAACTATAGTAAAGACAAATCTCAGTTTCAGTGAGCGTACAAAAGTTTGCTGGATGTATTTCAATAAAAATGCCAAAGAATATAGCTTTTCATCACCCAGCAGAGTAGATGTTGCACTGAAATTCAGCACCTGTGGTCCACTGATAGCTGTTTTGTTTAATAAGCCAGAGAGCCAAGCCTGACTCCAGCCTGACCCAATTCATAATGGACATCATAAGGTGTAAACGCTGACTGAAAAACAGTGTACTTGTTCCAGAGTAAGGATGGGATTTTGATGCCTTGTAGATGTGTTTGAGCTCACAGATGAGAAGTGGGAGATGGAGTTTGAAAGAGGATGGAAAGGTAAAACCAATTAGAAGATAACTAAGGTATCTTGAGGACTGGTAAAGATCAGTGCTGTGCTGTGTTTGAGTCTATTGACATATGTTTGGAGGTCTTCTGGTTCTGCCATTGTTCCTTGCTCCTGACCAACTTCACGCAGCCACACATCATGCTTGGGGGATGCAGATGCTCATCCATGGCAAGCTATATTGACAATTACTCAGTAGCAAGAGTTGCATGAGTTGTTCATCCTCCTGTTTTCCTATCATTATTATCTGACAGCAGCCCCATTTCACTCCAAGGCTGTCGCAGGTGAAAGAACGTGTCACTTCTCCTCTTTGACTTCTGCCTTTACAATGGTTATCACAAAACCAAACCACTAATGATAACAGTGCAAACTTCCTTACCGTGTGTGTCTCTAATGAAATGGCTTGTGTGTCCCTAGAGGGAGGAAAGATACCTGGATCTTTCTCTCAATTATTTTTCCATCTTATTAAACTGTCTAAACTCCAGTTTCTCAAAAATATATAAATAAAATAAAAACCAGAGAGAATAAATGAAAATTGAGGTCTCTGCTCATCGCATCCAGCATCATGGTTTATCATCCCCAGGAGATATCTTCTCATAAAGCATGGCTTTATGACCATGAGAGAAAATAATGATGCACTGAGAAAACTTGCTAATGCACAGCCCTGTTGCACACAAAATGGATTTCCTAAGTGATTTATCATTACCGTTTGCAAAATAAATAGAGGTAAGAGAAACAGAAGGGATGGCTCTAATTTGGCTTCTTTACACAGCAAGCAGAGGCTACCACGGAGGGTGAAGGGAAAGGATAAAGGCAGGAGTGAGAGGAAGGAAACAACTTAGTCTCCTCACAAAAGATATATCACATCTGAGTACTGCTCTTGTTCAACTAACCAATTGAGAGAAAGTGTGCTCCTGATGTATAGTGGAGTAAATATATATCAAATAGAAGTTTAGCTATCCCAGTCTGAATCCTCTTTAGCTCGCTGCCAGTGCATTGAAAAATGCCTTCATCTGTGCCTGTGGTTCCGAGAGGAGATATGATGCCACCCCATTACACACAGCCGCTTTCAAACACAGTGGATCATAAACATTTGTTAGATACCTGCCTTTTGGAGCATATATGGACTTGCCCATTACAAGTGAGATTTGGTTTCCTAGCTCTGGTTCACAGTGACTTTTTAAGGAAAAGGTGGCAAAGGAACAAGGTACATTTATTGACAGCTGTCTTAAATAGCAAGATTATTTTTGCCTGCATTCACCCTACCATACTTTAAACAGCCAGCTCACGTACCTATGAATCCTAGAAAGCCCCAAAAGTCAGTGAAGGTCCTCCACCTCACTGTAGATCTGTCACCTTTTTGAGATTCCCATTTGTCTCTACTGATTCCAGAGAGTAGATTTATTCAGACAGATCAAGTGCACACACAGGAACAAGGTTGGGTCTGTGGCACAAACCCCTGGATAAGTGTTGCTCTGTGTATTTGGGTGCCCAAAAGAGCACAATAGGATGCTAAGGCTGCGTAGAACCTGTGACCAAACAGCAGAACCAACCTTTGCTATATTCTCGGCTGACCACTGATTTAAGGGCATTATGGCTACTCACCTCAGCTCCATAGCCTGCCTTCACAACCTCCATATTAATAAGAAGATTATTGGTATTTTCTGCCTTTTTTAACATTTAGGTGCATAAATGAAAACCAGTGGTTGAATCTCAGTGAAACCCCAACTGCTTTGTTACGGCTCCTCAGCAGAAGCCACAGAAGTCCAGAACCAACGAAGCTGGATGAGATCTCTGGAAACCACCTGATCCAACTCCCTTGCAAAGGGCCAAATTTAAAGCAAGATCCAACTTCAAAGTTACATGTGGTTAGATTAGGTCCATTTAGGTTAGGTCGCAGACTTTGTGGCTCTGCAGTGAAATAAAATAAAAGCAGTAGTAAGGTGGAAAGAGAAACCTGGAAATTCAGAATCAGGGCACTTACACTGTCACTTATTCTTTCATCTCTGTAGCAGGGCACCAGCATGAGATAACACACTAGGCTTGGGAATACAAAGTTCACAAAAAAGATGGGTCCCGTTACTGATGGTAATAGCTCCAAGCACAGCATCTGGACTTGTGCACAACATAATGTATATTCTGAATGAACAAACAATGGATTCACATGGTCAGTGCTAAGGGCAGAAATGCTACTTGTGGGTTAGCTGTCCTAAATCTCCCTCCTGCTCTATTCACTCACTAGCACATGTCCATATGTGACCAAGACACTCTGCTGCTTTGTAACAAGTGCGAGCAGGAAAAGGGTTGTAGCATGGCTCAGATAATATTCTTGCCCTTCTACCTCTGCTTTCTAGACTGTGCTTGGCTGGGAAGCTGATTCGTTAAATGAGGAGCAGAAAGCAGCAATTTGGTGTTCTGAACTTGTCCCTACCTTCTTGACAAACACCTGTGCAAATCACGTCTTGCCCTCTCTCACGCAGGTGCCTTGCAGGCCAGTTCCCTCGTCTGCACAGCACCAGGCTGACAACTCTATCACATACTGAAATGAGATGACTGGGAAACCGTATCTTCAGCTCCTCTTTCCCATAGTATGGAAAATCAGGCTATATTTTCATAGCTTTGAAATAAAATACCACATGCAGCTTGCAAAGCAAATGATACTGAAATAATCAGGCACTTTTTAATCAATCATTTCACTGAGGAGGACTATGGCTTAGATTAAAAATGTTTAAGAGGGACATGGCGTGAGCAAATGCATGCATAGGAACAGTTTATTTGTTGCAGTTTTCCATTCCCCTCAGCATGTTGTTGCTATTTATACTCCACACAAATCGATTTAAGAGGATCTAGGGGAACTGGAAAGGGTCACATACCTATTTGTATTCTGTAGCATTCATTGAATGGGTTAGACCTTGGATTATATCTCTGCTCTTCAGGGAGGGATGGGGAAGCTTCTTCCACTCTGATAGATTAAAGGAGCTCTCAGTTATCCCCTGTAAAGCATCTTCTCCCAGCATAGCCCCAGTAATATCCTGGGCTAGTCTTACCCTATGTCTGATAGTGGACAGTAGTGAGTGCTTAAGTGGAAGAGGACAACAAAGCTGTAGTGATCTTTTCCTTGGTAAACTCTCCTAACTCCTCAGAGTCTTTGATTTAGGAACTTCTAGAACTAGAGCATGAACCCAGGTCACAGTCTAGATGTCACCAACACAGTCTAGTGTTCACCAGGAACACCAAATTCTCCAGCCTGCCTGATTTTCATTCCCAAGGCCAGCACTCAGCCAGACATGGCTAAAGGAAAGACTTGTGCATTCAGTGTGTGTGCATGCTGGGTTGGGGAGAGAAGACCCGATGCAGCCATGTAGTGAGCAAGAACTCACAGGAGCAAGCCTTGATCTTTGTTAGAGCAGCCGTGCTCTGAATTTCTGTCTCAGCAGCTCCCCCTCGGTCTCTCAGGTGAAACCTCAGCAGATGACTCACCAGTCATTAACTCTGCATTTCTCTCATCAGTCTGGCTGGAGCCAGTGCTAAATTTAAATGCTATACTTTCAGCTGGATCTCATGGAGTGAGAATACAGGACGACAAGCAATACTGGGAAGACCTTTGAAATGTGCTATGAAATCCAGATGACTGAGATTTAAACAATGCCACTTCTTCAGCAAAAGTCTGGAGAGACGTAGCCTTACTCCCAAGTGACCAAATTGGAAAAGAAGTAGCTGGGAAGGAACTTTTTTTCCCAGAAGGGAATTGTCACCCATAGCTTGAACTCTTTGGACCAGTTTACCTCCTTCCCCACACAGGGAAATCTGTTTGAAAAACCAGTCAACCAGTCCACCCAAGTGCAGATTTGACAGCCTTGCCTCCTCACCCATAAGAGACTGACCTGTGACCAAAAGAAGGGTTTTGCCTCCCCTTATTAATGAAAGTGATGTAGTTTTGAAAAATGTATCTCTTCTAAGTTTGATTGAGTTTATTGAGAGACTGAATAGTGTAAGAAATCAACATCTTGGGATGCCGTGCCATACTATAGCAAATACATCTTCAGGCCTTTCTTTTCCTACAGTGTTAGTATGAAAACATGACTATGAGGAGGTCCCTCCTTAGGACATAGCACATGAATCCTAAGTCTGAGGTCATGAGGATTGAAGTGTCTGGTCTTCTGTTTGGGGAGCTGGTCCACACTCAGAAGGAAGTGGGGAAAAAATATTCTCAAGAAATTGCTGGAAAGGTGACAATAGTCCTGCTAATCTGTCTCTGGAGTCACACAATCTACTTACAACCTGAACCTCTCAGCATCCACATGCAGAAGTGGAAACCGCTTGCAAAAACTTCTAATAAACCCAGACATTACCTCAGACAGAACAAGTGGCACGCTGTCCCTTACAAATTATGGGTTAAAAATGCTATGTCTTGCTCTTTACCTGTTTACTGTTTTAGGACAGCTTTCTCCAGAATCCAAGAACTAGTTTGCACTGGCTACCCAATTTGGGAAGCAGGAGATGCGTAAACAAGGAACATTGACTGTGAAAAATCATGTAGATCTGTTTCCATGATCTGCTAAAGCAGATGTTTAGCAGACCACCACTGTGCAGGAAAGATGCTAGACAGAGAGAAGACTGAGAGCCGTGAAAATGATTAAACCTTGAAACAGGAATCAGAAAGCCTGGGGCATTTTCATCCATGGAGATACTCCAGCCTTAGCTGGACAAAGCACTGAACCATCCTTTTCCATGGCTGGAAAAGGCCTACTGACTTTGAAAGTAAATCTAGCCTTGAATGCCACCCTGCTTTGAGTGACGACTTGACCTATGGATGTCTTTTTCAACCTAAATTATTCTATGATCCTATGAATCCAGGCAAGGTCAGCAGCAAAGCTACTTTCTGTTACAGTACTTCTATTTTCTTCCCTGGCATTAGCCTGGCTGATTTATTTTGCTGATACAGGATGTCTCTCACTGTCCACCTCTATTATGTCCAACACAATGAAGACCTTGACCAGACCCCCAAGGTGCTATAACAGCAGTTACATCCCTATGAAAAGCAAACGAATTCCTCAGTTCTCTTGCAGTTAGCATTATAAATCTGATCTAAACAAAACAATGAAACCCAGTATCCCAAGGGTTTGCTCAGCTTTTTCCCTTCTAATGTCGTAGAAAAATATCTATGCTTACAGAGAAGGATTTAACATGTATCAGGACTGAGAGTAGCATGGTGGTACCTGCAGGAGGACAATAGGTATGAAAATGATGCACAGCATGAAGAGACAACTCAGTTTCAGAGGCTGCAGCAGCCACTCAACTGAATAGCTCTGTGGAGGTCTCCTGCAGCAGGATTGGCACATCTTGCTAGATCAGTCATGGCTCCAGCATTCTCCTGAATGTTCATCTCTCCCAGTCCTCCCATGCCAGTAAGGATTTTACACTGGGGGTTGATTGCACCTGCATGTTTTCCTGCAACAAGAAAAAAAAAAAAAAAGTACATTTTAAGTAGCTTTTTACTTTCTCGGAGTTTCAAAGAACAGGGGGATAAAATAATAATAATGATAATAACAATAAAAAGAGATCCAGAACTAGGTTGGCAAACATAATCACAAGGTATATTAAAAAGTTAAACATAGCTCGGCGCTTTGAAAATCAAGCACCACGGGAAGCCGAGGCAGTGTTGTCCCTTGGCTTTATGTCACTTTTTAAAAGGAACGCTGTAATTGAGTAATCAGCTTGCTGGTTGTCATGGCAATTGCTGCCGGCTGCTGCAGGGAACCGGCCTCCGCGCTTTGTCTGTGCGTCGCCGAGGGCAGCCACCCACCGCCGCTCCCCCAGCAGCATCCCTGGGCTCCCAGACTCCCGCAGCCAAAGCCCAGGATGCGGCATCAAGCAGCGAAGGGGAATAAATACAACGTGGGGAGCCCGTGGCCCGGAGGAGGGTTTGAGTCACAAATCCGATGGCACCTTCCGCTCTTGGTCGGTGACTTAGGGTGCGCTGTTAAGTCATTTAGCAGATGGCAGTGCTTGTGCAGTTTGGCTTGCACGCTGGTGGGGGGCTCGGGGGGGTTAACTCCAAATTTAAACACAGTGTGGAAAGAGAAAAGCATGTACAGGATCCATACTGGGAAAGCTGTTTGTCAGTGGCCTTTACCTGGTGATTAAAGTCAACTCACGCTGATCAGCATTTAAACTTTTAACCGAAGGGCGGATCTGGTAGCAATAGGACTTGTGCATATGGATGAAAGAAGGAAAACAGGTTAAATTGTGGTTTCTAAAATGCACAAAGGGGAACGACTTCTTTTATCCACTGCCGGAACTTCACCTGCTGTTTCTCCCAGGGAATCCTCTCGTCAGGAGCTTGACAGAAGGTTTTTGAAGAGTGAAATTACTGTATTTTCCAGAGAGAAAGGCACAAGAGATTAAATCACACAGTAAATGACAGATCTGTTCAATTGAGAATAGCTCAAAATCTTCCATTTTGTTAGCCCCCTTCATTCCCAGCTTCTATATCGGCATTCCCGCACCAACCATGGAGCTATCATACCCTCAGGTGCACTCTAAGACCTCTGCTCAGGGCTTCCTTCATTGTTCATGGTAGAAACATCCTAACTTCCCATATAGTCAATAAGAAAAAAGTCTTTAATAGTTCTTGCTGGCTGCAGTCACAACTGACAAGCTGTAAAAGGCATCTAGGGATGAAGTACAGCACTGGTGAGTGTTACTGCTGCAGTATCTTCCGCCTCCTATCACACTACTCATGCCAGGGCATGAGTATTTCTGCACTTGCTGCCCTGAACATAGGTAGAAGCTCTCCTAAACATACAATTTGACCCAAGAGAGTGGTTAAAATTAGGTTTTTCTAAGCATTCCTTCTATATTAGGTAGGAAGAGCATCCCACGGAATAGATGTGCTCTTCATCCCATGCCCCTTCCATCATGGCGGCCATGATGCAGACAGACCATATTAATGTGCTGGTGAACCCAGTGCTACCTTAGCTCTGGCACAGAGTCCTGCATGTGCTGGAAAACACGCTGTGGTCACAAAATTGCACTTTCCGATTTACAGCATGGAGTAAAGGAGAGCAGACTTCAAGGTCTGCTTAAGGATCACCTTTAAAAGACAGTGTTGCTACAGGCTCATGACCAGCTCAGAGCACTTGTGACTCCGGTGCTGAACTAGAGTGAGCTGGGGCAGCACTGAGCCAGCAGGAGCAGAGTGACGCAATATTCCCTGGGAGGGTGAACCTGACCTGAGGTGACCTCCAGAGCCACATCATTAGGAAAATACTCTAGCTTCATTTCTCCATGCAAACATCTGTTGAGGTTTTGGCCTTAGGTCCCTAGTTGCAAACTGAACATCTCCTTGATAGGAAAACAGATAATGTTTTTAGATTTAACCTTCTTCAGGCACTGGGATATTGTGTCTATGACATACCGAGAATCAAGGCAAAACCTGAAGTCCTTTAAACACAGATTAGCCAAACTATGATGATAATTACACTGTTATCACTCCCCAAAAGCTGAAGTTTGTACTAAAAAGAACCAAGCACGTTACCTGTCTTCCTAAATGACTAAGCGAACAAGCTAGGAGACCAACATGTTCTTCCTCAGATCTAGGTTCTTTTCAATATGTTTTGTTTCTGTTTTCAAGTCATGCATTATCTTAAAGATTAATAAGTAAGGTTTAAAGTAAGTGACAAATGAAAGACTGTTGTCTCTCCAACACATGAAAAGATTTCTCTCTAATATTTCTGATGGCATTTCAAATTAATATTGTTTCATTTGTTTGCTGCCTTCTGCATACCCAAAACATGTCAACATAATTCTGGAAATTAGTTCTCATTACTTAGCTGCTTCTGCAAGCGCCAGCGGAGACTGTATGGTGTATTGTTGCTCTGCAGAGTTCATGTAAATATTACTTTTCCTCCTCCTCCATTTTTAAGGGTAAAATGGTGTGTAGTTAAAAGCTACCTGACCACCAGAGACATCTGCCAGCACAGCATAAGACAGTGAATATTGAGGCTGATCAAATTTAAGTACATCATAACTCTTGACAGCGTCCTTAAAAAATTGGTCTCTCTGTGCTGCAAAAAGTGTTCCTCCATTTTTAATAAACACTTTTGCCTTTGCTTCTCTAAGTTTAGCACGCTTTGTTTGGCACTCTGTAATGTCCTCAGCAGAATATGCCATGCTCAAGTCTATCTAGCAAGTTGGAACAGCGATAGCAATTTTAATTAATCACTGTAAGGTTCTATTTTGCATGAAGAAAGCTCAGCCTCTTTGACCCATTAATTAAATTGTGGAATTTACAGTTCCTTGAAAATGTTGAAGAAGCAAAAGATTGGACAGATCTGAGCTGTGTTTGAAATGGAAATTGAGACACACTGGACTGTGGATAGGGAAGAGCAAAGTGACATGTCTTTTAGTTCAACAGCCATCCATTAAGCCAAATCCAATTGGAAGCATGAATTTTCCATGACAAAAATAATACAGCAGCAAGAGGCAATAGGTTAGATCCTCAGGGGTGAATGGGCCAAACTCTAATCCCGACAAAAGCTCCAGCTTCCACAGCAAGAATTTGGTTTCCACACTTCTGTGAGCAAAACAATCTAAATTACTCCTCTTTGTTAAGGAATTAAACCCTGACATGTTTGGGCAATGCCCTGGAGAAGAGAAGGCCAACTGATTAAAAAGATAGAGCACAGAGTGTGGGTCCCTCTGGCCCCAGCTGAGCTCCTAATTCGTGGTATGTCTACAGGCGAGTCACTCGCACATCTTCTGCTGCAAATGAAACTGCAGAGGTGGGCGTAAGCACCAGGCTCTTATTGTAATTCAAAATCACTCTAGGTGCCAAGGTCGGAAAAGTAAATATTTTATTGAAAAAGCAGTCGCTTATAATGTTAAATTCATCGATAAGGGGGCTCCGGTTCCTTTAAATTCTTCTGCTGGTTACTAGCATAAGAATCAGTTTAGTAAAACCAGTAGAATTTCTTCTGGGAAATTCTTGTGGCGTGTAAGTAGAGAATTGTATATGTTTCTCTGTTCTGCCTTGTTATATTGAATTAATTAACACAAGGACCTGCTGCGGGTCCCATTCAGACAAACAACTGGAACTCTGACTTAGGTAAAACACGTTAACAGTAGGCATCTGCTAAACAGTAGACTTTTCGTTGGATCCCAGTGACAGGATGAGGGGCAATGGGTACAAGCTGGAACACAGGAAGTTTCATTCAAATATGAGGAAAAACTTCTTTCTGGTGAGGGTGGCAGAGCCCTGGCAGAGACTGCCCAGGAAGGGTGTGGAGTCTCCTTCCCTGGAGACCTTCAAGATCTACCTGGATGCAGCCCTGAGCAATGTGCTCTGGGCAACCCTGCTTTAGCAGGGGAGTTGGACTGGTTGAGCTCTAGAGGACACTTCCAACACTGACAATATAGTGATCCATCTCTTAAATCACTAGTACTTGTTTGCATTAAAAATCACTGTAATAAAGGCATCACAGACATAGAGTTGAGTTCATGTATTTGGGTTCAGCTAGATTTGGGGTTATTGCTTGTGCCTGGCTGCAAGGCGGATCGGAAAGGAGGATCCAGGAGATCTGGGACATCAGGTACAGGGATTGCAAAGCACACAATTCCAATGGTGTGATTTTGGCTTTCTGTTATTTCCTGAAACTTCAGGCCTTGCATCAATGAAATACACGGGTCTAGGTATGCCTGTAAGTTAACATCTTTTATACCTGCGAAGATTTTATACTCGCGAAGATTTTATACTCCTTTTTTTTTTTCCCCAAAAGAGGCCAAGAGAGATCTGTACTCAGATTGTAGCTGAGAAACTTCATATCAGCGAAAACAATATCATCAAAGAATTTAAATCATTACCAGCATTAATATTCATCTACTTGCTTCTCATCTCCACAGACTGTCCATAGTTCTTGAATTCACTTCTGTCCCAGTCACAGGTACATGTCCTCCTGCTCCGATCCCTGCTATCCCCTATTGCTGCCCAGTACACAGGCCGGCTGTTCCGACGCTTGTGCAGACCTCCTTTGGGCCAGTGTCCAAGCAGATTAGACAGGCTTCGTAACATTTGGAGGTTCAAACTGAAACTTGATTTGGTATATGCATTAAAAACGATTAGAGGGAAATTCTATTCTGCATGACCAGATACTTGTTTTCCTAAAGTCTTTCCTAAATAAGATGATATTCCTCTCCCTCAGACAGCGATGTTTCTAGGATTTCTTCAGCCAGTCATTATGTCTACTCTAAGCCTTTGGCCTCCTTACTCCTGGCATGACAGTAATAACAACCCTTACAAAAACATTTATCCACATCTTAAGCCTTCTTGGCAGTATTAAATCATCTACCATCCCACGTGTACAAGCTGGCTGATGGATATATGCAAATGCCTAGCAGTATGGAAAGACTTTTTAATATACAGCCCCAGTAAATTACCAAGATTATTACGAGAAGAGAGAAGGCATGATGAGTTGTTCCGTTGTTGACTATATGTTCCTAGAATACAATGACGATAGGCAGGCGGGCGGGCAGAGGGGTGTTTGGGACACATATCTATCCAAGAATCTCAAATATAAATAATGTTTTCTGTTATCCAATTATTTGCTTTGCAGCTTCTCGAGACGCACGAGCACTTCCCTCTTTCTAAGTCTCCTAGGACTTTCCATTTCTGATTGCTTCCCCCCAGTAGCCCCCAGCATGGAGCACGATGCGGAGCAGCAGGTATCGTGTACCTGTGCCCACTTTTCGCTGCCTGGGCGATGGCTGGGACATTCTGTGTTGTACCCACACCTGGGAGAAAAAAAATACAGGTGTCCCTGTGTGCAGTGCTGATACATTCAGGCACAAGGGTTGCCCCAGAAGCCCGGGGCTACCAGGTAGAACCCCGCCTGCAAACCCAGACCTGTTGGTGGGGTGGGGGGGTGATGGGGATACACACGGCTTTTGCTCCTCTGCTTCCCAGGAATCGCTTCCCAGCGCTCGCAGCTCAGAGTTGTCGTTTCAGAAGTGGCAGCAGGTGGCGCTGAGGAACACACAGAAACAGCTCCGGGCTCGGAGGTGACAAAATTCAGCCCGGCGCAGCTGCAGCCCCTGCGGGTGGGGCGGGAAGGAGCAGCCCAACTTCACCTCCCTAATCGCTCCGCAGCCACCGGCTCTGCTTAAAGAAAGGGGGAGAAAGAAGGAGGAACCCCAAAAATCCCATTCTGAAATGCACTCTTAGCTTTAGCTCTGGCTTAGTAAATTTGAAAAAAAAAAACAAAACAACAAAAACCCCCAAAACACAAAACAAGCACCAAACCAAAACCAACCCAAACCTCCTAACATTCCTACAAAAAGGGTATAATTTTGTAGTAGAGTCTAGCAGTGTGTAGAAAACTATCTACTTAATTCTGCACTTGAAAACCTTTTGAGCTTCTCTATTGAGAAAATACTTGCATGATGGAGCTAAAAAATGTATTCCAGGAGGGACAGGAGAATTAATTTTTGATACCTTTATTTTCATTCAGTTTATTTTTCTTATTATTATTATTTTGCATTCAGTGGAGGATTTTTCTCAAAGCACTCAAGATGCTTTTCTGCTCTTATTTTTATTTCATTGCCTGCTTTCTGAACCAATATCCAAGCACTTATGGGAGAAGATTTATGGATCTAGAAGAAGGTGGTTTGCTGTCAATTGGGCTTTCTTTGCAAGCAGAGACCTGTGACTGAGCAGGTCAGCAGAATGGATTGCATGAAAGAATGAAAAATATATTAGTTTTGAAAATAAAAAAAGAAGAGAGATAGAGGGAGATTTCATGCATCTGTTATTTATTTCTACAATTAGAAGCTGACTGCGCTCTGCATTTCAAGCAGATTAAGGTCGTCTTTCCCATTTTTTAGAAAAAAACATATATCTGTTTAGTGGCAGTGTTAGATATTATGCTAGGACTTGAGTTTTTTATTACACTTTTTGTCACCAAGTATGCTTTATAAAGCAGAATAAAATCTCTTCAGTGACTATCAGAACTCGGCCTCATACACACAACAATAATAAAACTGCTTAGCGTTTGTGCTGCTTTTGACACGCCAGAGCTTTGTGCGGACCTCGAGTAGGTCACACAGCCACAGGAGAGCTACATACGTTAAGACCATCAGTGCTAGCAGGCAGTATTTCCCCAGCACTTGTGTTTTGTGTTTACCAGTGCCAGGTTGCAGGCAGCTGGTCTAGGCTGTGGGCAGAGGCGGGTGCTGTGAGAAAGGGCTTCTCAGCAGAAGACGGACACAGCTGCTGGCCACACACCACCCCAGTGCAGATGGCATGGCTGGCTGCCATCCCAAGCTTTGTCTATATAAACCTGAGCTGCTGGCTTCCAGGAGCCTTCAGAAACCTCCTACACTTGTATTCTTGACAAATCTTATTTAGCCCTGCATCACATGATACAGGGGCAATCCTGAACTGGCCCTTGGGCTTGGCATCAGTCTGGAGTTCCTGCCATGGAGCAAAAATGGCACAGAAATGAAGCCTGCATCTGGATCCCAGACCATATGTGATGTTTTCTCTCCATGGTGTATCAGCTGCTGGCCCTACCTGTGTCCCCAGCTGCAATTAGGATGTGCAGGGACAGTGTGTTCGGCTTCAATACTGCTACGGAAACACAGTGCTAGCACAGCCCTGCTGTCAGTGCTCATTGTCTATCTGAGAAATAACTGGGGGCAAAAGGGAGCTAAAGCAAGTAAGGCAACTAAAGAAAGGCTTAGACTAGTATTTCAGGAAGCCACCTGTGCCAACACGGCTATAACTGAGACCAGACAACTGAGTGAAAAAGCAAATGGCAAAGTACCTCTGTGTACAGTAAGGAGATATTATTGTTAAACAGTTCCTGGTCTGGGTGACACCTTTTAGAAAAGTGTATTTCTTCCAAGGTGAGAAGTCTATAATAGACCTTGGACTGGAGAAAGCCTTGAAGTCTTATTATTTAGACATTCTCCCAAAGGCCAAGCTCAAGACAACAGGTTTGCTCCAACAGGATTTGGACCATCTGTTAGAATACCCATTGCTCACACTAAAGAGAGCCTTAGCACATGTTTTCCCAAAGAAACGCCAAAGCACTAGCCTTGAGTTTGCATCTTCCATGGAAACTTTCTAAGACCTTACTCTTCTTTCTGTGGAACAGGCTTGAATTTACATGACATCAGCCTCACTCTTGTAATATGGGATCCATTACTGGTCTGCAAAATCAATTAGCAACTTAGCACTCTATGCTCCCCCCCAAAAATAAAGGGGCTTCTTATGTACTTCTGACAATGTGCTAAACAATTTTTCAACTAAAGGCCTCATTGCTGGTGTGACCTGCCATCACATAAGGAAAAGAGTCCAAGATAGAAAACATATGCTTAAGATTTCTACTGTCAGTATTAATAAGATCAGGCAAAGAGCAGTATCTGTGTAAGAGCAAGAAACAACTATATAACTGCAAAGCTGCTCATCCTCAAATTAGGGTGAAAGGTTTTTCCCTTGTGACTAGAAGACTCTGCATTACCTATTCACTGACAATGTTTTCTGCAGTTTTCTGGTTCTTGGGAAGTCTCCACATACCCAGTTTACCATCACCATCTTCAGTGATGTTTTGTTTTATGTAAGGAAGTGAGCCCTCAGAAAACCTAAAGTAATAACAAATATTGCTCTTTTTTGTTCCTCTCAGTGATCACATAATTAGGTCTGGTTTAAGCCTGATTTTTCAGCTGTGATGGACATTTGCATTTCTTACATGTGTGCTTATGTGTACACACGAATGTACAGTTCTGTCAGAGGCTGTGCTGTGTGAGAGCTCAGGAGACGAAAGAAAACCTCTTTTCTATTCGCTTGCTAACCTTTTAAATCAGAAAAGATTGCTTAATGACAGCATCAGACTTGAAAGCACTACTCCTTCAGCACCCACCAGTTTGACTCATGGCCAGCCTGACTCAAACCTTTTCAGGAAGACAGGAGTTCCCTGGGGTGCGCTGGTCTCCAGCTTTTTGACGAAGCCTTTGAGAGAAACAAAGCCAGAACAAGGTCTCTTGGTACTTTCAGTTTGTTTCAACCTGAGCTTTGCTAAGTAGCACCTCATCTTTGCGTTGTCTGAGGACTGTTTCTTCTAGAAGAGGTTGAGAGGAGAAAAAAAATAATGAAATCTGGTAAGTATTTACACAAGTCAAAAATGTAAGAGGGAAGGTCAGGGTGTGCTGAAAGTCAGCTTCTGCATAGTGCAGAACCAACCACACAAACCTCAGACTAACGAGTTCAGGTACCAGCAGCAGCCTGGATGCAGAAGCTCAGAGATTAGAGCAGGCTGCCAAACTCCCTGACGAGGCAGGGTAAACAAGCTGTATGCAGGGTTTCGTGCTGCTGTAGCTTGACTGACTCTGCTCCCCAAACTAGGCATCATATTTTCACACATACTGTCAAAGCCTCAGATAACCAGCCTCCCTGAAAAGCCCCACAACATAAAAACATTCAGAAAAAAAAAAAACAAAACATGGAAGGGGAAGATCTTGGGAAGCAGGAGCCATTGCAGGAAATATACAGCCGAGATCTGGAAGCTAAAGGTTTCTGGGATAAATCTGCCCTTGTCTTAAATACCGATGCACATAACCCATAGTGTATACTTGTAAAAATACAAGCAGCAAATAATGTTGGATAGTCCCTATCAGGCTGCAGTGAGCTCTGGGATACTGCACAGCCAGTGCTTAGGAGAACACATTCAGGAGAATTTTGGTCTTTGTGGTGCTTGAAGAAATTTTTGTAGGCACTCTGTTTACAAAATGCACAGGGGTGAGGTATCTTCATGTAAGGTGGTTCTGTTTCCTTTAGCGTCATTAAATTTCCTTTACTTAGTCTTTATCTTTTTCTATTCACGTTCTTCAGGTCCAATTTCCATCAACTTTTCATTTCCTGTGAGTCTAACTACAGAGTCATTTGTCTTGGAAATTTCTCCGTAGATTGAGACTTTATATTCCCCTCTAGGTCTTTTTTTTTTTATTTAAATAAAAACAGTTAGTAGGTGAAAACCTATCTATCTTCATACCTAAGTCTCATTTTCAATCAAACATTTGCCGTGTACGTATGATGTTTAAATCTATTCCATTCCTATAACTTTCAATAGGCACTAATGGAAGAAAAGGTTTTCCATTACTTCATAATTGGAATCCTTCTTTTGCTGTTTATTCTGAGAAGGGTATGTCATATGAATTACATCACTAGTCTGCAGAAGGACCAGTATGCTTTTCCCCATCATTTTCCATGTCAACTGTTAGACTTCAAAAGGCAAAACACACATGGCAGCTGGGAGCCAGTAATTTTTAAAGTCTGACCCCTGTGTCTTTTGCATCTAAACTCTGTCAGCTTTCATCACAGGGATTTTTCACTGTTCTGTTTTGTTGTCTTTACATCTCAATCCTTAGCTTGCTTTCTTTTTCTTTTTTTTTTTTTCTTTCTCCTTTTTCTTAAATTATATTTTAAACCCTCATGCTGCATTTGCTGCACAAATGCAATAAAACAGGTTAAAGTCCCCACCTTTATTTACCAACACACTAGTTTTCTTTCTCTCCACATTTCAAAAGAGCAAATTTGTTTTCAGACAGAAAATATTTATGATGCAATTTTTAAAAAATTGTGGGTTTCAGCCTCCAACAACACCGTTTAAAAGATAAACCTATCCTGAAGCATTAATCTTTACCCTTCATGCACAAAATTCTCTGTATTTATAAGTGTCCAGACACTCATGAAAATTGGAGCAAGAAAAGGAAAGAAGAGCAAAGAGCAACATTTTTCATGCTATTAAAAAAATTATTCTTAAATTTTTTAGAAGGTGGCTTCCATGGTAAAGAAACATACTGGGCCAATTAATCTTGGCTTCAGTGAGATTTCTCTTCCAAGCCTGCACATTTCTATCTCCAACACACTGGAGCCATATCAAAGACCCCTATTCCCTGGGGCCACAGTGCCAGTGCTCTCCAGCACAAAGGGCTCAGCTCATTCATAGTAACTGAGAAAAAAAGAATCACTTGATTTTGCTTGCTGTTGAAGAGTAAGTGGCAGAAACACAGCCTGATGCAGCTCTGCTTCTTCTTTTCCCTTGTCTCAGCAGACGTTGGTCTTTACCCCAGGAAGCTTCAAAGCACAGAGGTCAATCGCTGAGGTTAGCTTCTGGGTCTTGGAGTGGAAAGGAGAAGGAATTCAGCCCATTTCTTTTAGTACCAGAAAAGTCCTCTACCATGTGTCCAGGATGGGGTGTGGAACCATACATGGTTCTTGGCTGCAGCTGAGGAGAGGCTGTCTGCTCCATGCCTCCAATTTCTTTGCTCAGTCCAGCCAAGTGGCTGCTCCAATAGTACCCAAACTTCCACCAGCACACAACAACAAAGCCATTTCTGCAGCTCCTCTGGTGTTGCTGGGAACCTGACTCCTCACTGTCCCACATAGTAACTTTTCTGGTGGGTCACCTGGACCCTCCAATGAACCCAACATAGCAACTGCTATGTTACTAACTCCAATGAGGTGAGAAGGGGATACCATGGCACAAAGCAAAGACATGTCTGTAGCCTCTAAGATTTGCCCTTCCCAGAATTTCAGAAAGGCTGCTACAATGCTGGAGCATCTTGACAAAACAATAATGTAAAGGTTTAGTTACCTTAAGTATAAAAGTTGGTTTCTTCTCTCCTGTTATTCTCCCCCCAAAATATTATTGTATTTCATTTTTATTTGAACTTTCTGAAGAGTAATGTATTTCCAAGAGAAGGATTAAATCTCTCAAAGTGAGGTAATAAAACTGAAGCTGTAATGAAACTCACTGGATGTACACAGAGATATTTCATTGAGGCATTGGAATAAAAATCTAGTTACATTCCTGATCAGAATAATTCATGACCAAAATGCCTCCCTGTATTTTTAATTGTCCTTGTTTTTCAAATAGAAGTTATAGATGGTTTGACTAAATCATCGCCTGTCAAACTTGGCCTGTGAATGGTTCAGTGAATCTCAAGGGGCACTTTGAGTTTTTAGGACAATTCATTTATTTGGCTATACTAATAAAACACATATCCAGAGACTTACATTCTTATTCTACTGCTTAAAATGTATGAACCATACAGAAATGACAGCAAAGAACAACAAAAAAAAGAGCTTGTACAGAAGCTCTGAAAAATATTCCTATTTTTTTCTACCAAGTTCTAAAAAAACCCCAACCAAACAAAAAGAAATAGAAAACCAAACAAAAAAAAGAGCTTTTCCTTAAAATTCTAGGGAAGTATACAATAGTTACGTAACTGAGATCTATTCCTGCTTTTCAAAAATACCTGAAATGCTTGATTAAACCAAGAATCGAAGCATCACGGCACATTTAATCTGATTTGCTAATAATGGCTGCTGTAAATACATTGTATTTAGTGACCTGACACAATAGGCTTGTTTGTACACTGAGACGAGGAAAAGATACAGCTTGCTCATTTGAGAGAAACATTAAAATACAATAGGAGAGACACAAACCAGATTGCAGTAGGAAAGCTATTGTAGCTTATAAGGTACTCTTCAAACCAGCATATTCACATTAATTCTAGAAAACCTTGTTCCCTCAAACCAGGAAGGTTTGCAGGATAGAAAGAGATGCTACTGGCTTGTTAGCAAAAAACAGAGTGATTTTTCCCCTCTGTGCTGAAAGAAACATCTCTCTATCAGAAACTGTAATGGAAGATTACGTAGATTCTTTTTCTTTCCCCAGACTTCAGAAAAATACAATGTGTGATATTCTAATCAGCCTTATGAATTCTTTACGTAAAGTAACTGCATCTTCATATTCCTCAGCTATTACACCTCTGTGGCTGCCAAGTAAACATAAATTTTCCCAATGTGCTCCAAGCATGACTCTCTTTTCCTGTACTAGCAACGTGCCTCGCAGAAAAATCTAAGATTAGGTGAAACTGGCTTTGCAGCTGCTGCTTCCACAGGAGGGTTCACCTCCTGTAGCCTTTATCACAAGCACCGTCTCTCATTCTTCATTTTTCCATAACTCGTTCATTACCTTTTAGCCAATATTAATGCAAAGGACTCCACAGCATCTCAGTCATCAGTCCTTGTTGATTTTGGTCTTTTCTCACCAACAGCCACAGACTGAGTCCAAATCCACCACTTGGGTGAATCAATTCAGTAAGTAATGAGTTCAGACACTCATTTGTGAATTAGTTCAAAGCGTAACAAGACGCTCAGCAGCCAGGTCCAAGCAACCTAAATCTTCAATCAGTTCTGTCATACACATATAAACAGTCTCTCAGATACCAGATCATGTATTCTCCTATTGATTATTCTATCACTTATCTATCAAATGTTTTGGAATTAGTAAATCATGTTAGGTAAAGGCTTAAGTCCTAATCATTACTACCCTATTTTATCTGGTGCCTTCCAATCTTCATGTCCTCATCCCTATCATCCTTTTTTCAGTCCTTTCACAAATGAAAGGGATCCTGCTCCTCGGTTTGTTTTCAAACGTATCCATCACTCTTTAAAACACCCCATCGCTTTAGATGCATAATTAGAATGACGAAACTTACTGTTCTTCATGCCTGCATGACATTGATTTAGCCTACAGACCTAATCAATGTGGTCTTTCTCTGGCCCTAAATATAGTTTGCAAGATCTAAGAAAACAAACCCTGTGTATTTAGTGTGACACAGGCCAGTGCTTACCCACACAAACATGACTCTTGTGTAGCTAATGCAGGGAAGAAGTGTACCATTGACCTTGGCACGTGGACGACTTTCATTTACCTGACTAAATCTGAAAAAATGAAAAAGACTCTCAAAGAGACACTGCTGATGAATGAAAGCTTTCTATTTCTGCTCTGCCATAAGATCTCTCTTTCGCAGCTGGACTGTTGCAGAAGATTTGTCATAAAATTCTAGAGCAGCTTCCAGGTTGTTTTGGTGTGGAGCATACATTTGCTCTTCATTACCCAATGCATCTTAAATTGCTTCCTGCTCTTGTTAGCTCTGATGGACCATTGTTCACTACCCTATTGTTGTCTATAAACTGTCAGCTTGAATAGCGAGAAACTCAAATGGGACACGCAAGTTGTTCTCTTCATCGCTAAAGTAGGAACAAGAATCCAAGCAGACTAATCATTTTGGATGCTAAACATCTTGCCAAACATCTGTTTATCTCAGACTGTGAAGGAAAGCAGGGGGAGGTTTGCAAAAGGAGCAGCCCTACCGCTGAGCGTGGACAGCCAAACACCAATGCAAAGCAAATGCAAACCTGCTGCTCCTTGCCAAACTGAATCAAGCCCATGCCATCTCATTTCTCAGCTTTGCCAGAGATAAGTTTGTCAGTTGGACCGAGGTTAACGATGACAAAGATAGAAGACCAATACCTGGTAGACATAAGGATGTGTCCAAAATTAATGTGGTTAGGAAAAGGCAAAGAAAATCTATATCCCAATTTAATAATCTCTGTAAGAAGAATGCCCTTTTTAAGTAACACCAAACAAAAATATGAAACTTGGAGGGAAAGTAATAATTAAAAAATATCACCGCACATTTACTAACTCAAAATGTTTAAATGTCATCTTCTGAGTAAGCAATGCAAAAAAAATAATTAAAATACAGGAATGTGGTTAATTTTGGTGGCAGGTTCACACACAAAACCCAAAGGTATCTGTAGTTTACCACTTTTTCAAATCACAAGAATGACAAGGTAAAAAAATGTTTTTAATTTATTAATCTAGTTATATATAAGGAGCTGAATTTAGCAAAAGGGAAAAATAATAACCCCTTAAAAACAACAGCGTTCAAAACCCAGCAAACTAGAAACAAAAGTAGAATAAGATTTCCAAGACAGAAGCGGTGAGAATATTTAAGACTATAAAAGAAAATAGAAAATCATGATGAAGAGGCTCACTGAGCTATCTCCACCTACGTTATCAGTGCTGAATGATCGGGCAGATGCACTCCATGGCACCTGTCATCGCAATTGGATTCCGTTGAGTCTTATTAAAAATACAGCCTGCCTGCACAACCAGCCAGCGTCGGGCTGACCTCAGCCTGGTTGTGTTTGTCTATAAAGCCGAATTAAACCCACAAGGTTTAAGCTGAGGCTAACCAGCACAGGCATTCCCAACCCTGGAAATGGATGAGCTTTGCTTTTTATGTTTGGGAGATGGCCAAATGCCAAAATAGACGTTTTATAGCTGCTGTAGCCTCACCTCGCTGCCATTCGTACGTGGGTTTCCTACGATGCTCAGGCAATTCTGTTTGCAGTGCATAGAGATTGCAGCAGGTCAGAAAATCTGCTCTCTATTCCCAGGAAGCATTTGACTTTCCACTTAGGATACACAAAATCACACATGCAGTTTACTCTAGCTTAAAATTGCTTTGGGTTTTGCCTCAGCAGAACTTGCTTTCTGGTTATCACAATAATCTCCAATTTTCCATGAAAGGCAACCTGCTTCCAGGAGAAATGTCACTTACTGGTCCTGAAAATCCACCAAGTGGGGCAGAAAGGAAAGCTGTGAAGAGGGGAAGCAGACTGCAGCCTGTGCCCTTCTGTAGTCCCCCCTGACCTTCTGTAGTCCCCCCTGCCTGGGCTAACGTTTTGGAGGTCCCTGGTTCAGTGTCCTGGCCAAGCTGGGCTCCTGCATCAGGACACATTCCCCACAGTACCACGCAGCCTGCATGACATTTGCTGATACACAGACTATGCCTGTGCCTCTGCATTGCCCTGCCACCCCACCAGGATCCCCCAGCCAGCCATCTGTGTTTTTGAAAGGTCATGGAAGCTGGGGAAGTCCCTCATAACTGGAGAAAAGCTAAGAGACAATGAACATAAATTGAAACAAAATTGTCTGAAACTGAATAGAAGAGTTCAAGGCCAGGCTGGATGGGGCTTTGAGCAACCTGCTCTGGTGGGAGGTGTCCCTGCCCAACATAGGGGGGTTGGAACTCCATGATCTTTAAGGTCTTTTCCAACTCTAATCATTCTATGATGCCAGGAATGGAAAGAAAGCTCCTTTACTTTGAGGATGGTCAAGCCATTGAACAGGTTGCCCAGAGTGTTTGTGTTGCCTTCATTTTCGGAGGTTTAAAGACCCAGCTGCATAAAGCTCTGAGCAATCTCATCTGTCCCCACAGCTAACCCTGCTTGGAGAAGAAGGTTGGTCTAGAGACCTTCCAAGGTCCCTTTCAATTTGCATTACCATATGACCTTTCCCCCCCCTTCCCCTCTTCTTCCTCAGCCCTACTTACAGAAAGATTGTAATAGAGATGCTCTAGAAGTGAAATCATAAAGTCATAGAAGTGTTAAAAATGCACAGCAGCATCTGCATTTTTAGTATTTTAGCTCAGAAGGATTATCTCATAACCACATGCAATAACTCTGAACAAAAGCCGTGTTGACATCTTTGTCATCTCCACAGGCTTCAAGAGCTCAAGAGATAAGACGACATAGCCAAAGTTTTCTAGATTTTAAACTCAACATTTTAAAAGACTTAGAGATATAGGCAGCCATTGGTAAGCTCAAGTGGTCACTTGGAAATCTGTATTTGCTGATGGCCACAATATGCCAAGTACTCTGAATACCTCTACTACACCATTAGGGACTGTGTTTTCACCTATACTCTGGTAACTCTTTGAGATCTCTGCCCAAGTTCTGAGGGTATGCAAGCAATAAATCAGCAGGAACACACCTATTGTCCAGCACACCTCAAGTCACAGTACAGCAGTCCATGACTTCTTTAGGAAGCTGTCAGTAGTCTTTAAGTTAAATCAGCAGAAGTTGAAGATCACTAATTTAAAGCATCTGACAAATTTATGAGATACAAGTTCACTGAGCAGAACTGCATCTCAAGAAAAGGTAAAATACATGTTCCTGATTTAAAGAAGTTAGTAAGACATTAAGAACTGGCAGAGCCAGACCTTCTTGGCTAGTGGTTCTGCCCAGCCCTTTCTGCCAGCTGTATATGCAACTACTCAATCCTACCATTGATTCTAGGTTTTCACTCTGTTCAAACAATACAAATAATATTTATTCATATTTCTCCAATGGAGAAATGCAAATGGTATGAGCTGCTTAGCCAGCAGAATGGAGAGAGGAAAGGAAAGGGGAAAAAGAAAACCCATACTTGATAAATGGTGTTTTATTTTCCGTAACACCCTTCAAGGTTTCAGTGTGCAGCAAAGGTGACTTTTTGTTTCCTGGAAATGTTTCTAAGTGCCTTAAAGTGAGTCTATAAATCTTTCTCCACAGCTAACTGAGCTAAGACTAAACAGAGTTTATCATAACTTTGAATTAAGGTAACCCCCGAGTAGGTGTTAATTGTAGACGTGCAGCTCTTTCTCCATCAGCTTTACATAAAATGATTTGCATTGTGCGGACCCAGGGCAAGGTGCAGTACAGACAGGATGTTAGGATCTGTCCCCCTTCAACGTTTTAATAAAAGACAGATGGGAAATGACAACTTGCCTGTATTATTATTTATCTCACTGAAAGACAATACTGCAGTCTGCCATCCTTTCTTACTACTGGCTGTGTGTTGGGAGTTCCACCTCTGGAATATTTCCCTGCTTTTACTGTGACTGGAACAATAAAAAAAATGCGTTTCTCCCCTTGGTTGCCCATCTAACATTTCCTTTACCCATCAATTCCTGCAACCACCACTTGGCTGGAGAATTGGCAGAGCCACCAGCATCACTAAGCAGCCTGAGCTATACCTGGTAACATTGCTTGATCTGTGTAGCACACGGCTGGTCTCCTAGCACCAAGAAATTAAAAACCAATCAGCTTTATTGGGCTGTTGATGCCAGGATGATTAGCTTTCATTCTGGACAGCATATGTCCATGCACTGCTTTGGTGCATGTGAGCACATCTCCCCCAGCCCAGGCTGCTTGCTCAGGGTACAGCGGGGCCACAGTGGCTGCCACATCTGGGACTCCCTCTTTGCTCTCCACCTTTCTTCAAAGTTATAGGAGCAACAGGGTTAGAAGCAGCATCCTCCTCCATCCTTGCACTCATTAGTTCCCCTCAGAAGGGTAAAACAAGGAGCACTGAAATGCTCTCCCTCTCATGCAGAGAAAAAACTTTCAAAGGCAGGAAGGGGCATTTTGGGGGGAAAAAAACGCAGAGAATTCTTGTAGAACAGCCTACAAGAGGTTTTCCTGATGCTTTAATTGAGTGTGTATATTTGGAAATGCTTAATAGTTAAATTAAACCCTAGATATTAGTTCTTTAGGAGGAGCTGTGTTTTTATATCAAGAGTTCTGCATTTATAATTGAGCAGAACAAATCACAACAACACGTATTTAAATCAGAGTATACTTCTAAATATACCGAACCTCCACACATAAAATCTCCCAGCAGGTGCCTTGTTAAACAATAAGGAACATAGGAGGTAGATTGCTGTTATGAAGCCTTTGGTAAAAACGAACTCCAATTGTGTGCCTGCATTTATTTTTTTTTTATCAGTTGCAATGGTAAATTTCTCTGTGATACAGAAAGAGACTTTTGCACTTCAAGCTAGGAAGCCAAGTAGAGTGATTTCAAGATATCATCTACCTTTGTATTTAGGGCCTAAAAGCTCAGAGTATTAATATTTGATTCTGTGAGAACTAAAGCCCCGATGAGAACATTAGCTTAGGCCCAAAGACTTTAAATGCTATTTTTTTTTCTTCCATGCACCAAATTCAAATGCAGAGAAATTAACCGTTATCTGGAAAGAACTCTCCATCTTTACTGTCCAGAAAAAAAACCCAAACACAATAGATTTAGTGGACATAATCTAAACATTACTAGAACATGAAAAACAAACAAGCTTATTACACATACCTTATGGAAAAGATAATACTCTGTTGTTAATTAACCACCTTTCTATTTAGCTTTCATTTTCTTCCTTTTATTAGGGTATTTAATGAACTTGCTAGGGTTCTTCAAATGCAAATGATGACTATATTTACAAGCAGACTCTGAAAAATCCTTAGCTAACCCAGACCATAATTTAATAAGTTGTCTGAAGCAAGGGAGGCACACACATTTGTTTGTAAATAGCTTAAAGGTTTTTCTTCTTGGAATGCAAGCTTTGCTGCTTGACTCCTTTGTACCAGGGCATAACTGGGAATGTCAGTATAACTCAATTTCTTTACTACTAAAGTCTGAACAGAAAATTTCAGTTGTGCTAACGTAAGAATTTCACTTAAATTTAGCTTCTTAGAAACAAGAATAAAAAACTTTTAAAAGGCTAAACCATCCACTCCAGAAAAAACCATTAAAGCTAATTAAGAATATAGGCCCCTTAAAAATAAAAAAGAAACAAAAAACCTCCCCAAGCCCCCAAGGAAACCAAAATCCCTTAAGCTTTAGAGAAGGCACTACCTTTTACTCACTTCAGTAAAAATAGCAGCCTACAAAATGACATCACCATTTTCCTGAATAGTCTGTAAAAACCTTCAGGTGATCATAAAGCCTTTTATAGAAGGAAATTAGTTGTGAAATTTGCTCTGAGACCCATGGCTTCTTGGGAAATGTAGTTTAGTAACTGGTACCCATCTTGTAGCAGGCTTTGTTCTCATCACTGAGGAAATTAAAGCAGATATTTCTCTAGCTTACTTTTATTTACTTTTTAATCCTGCATGGCAGGTCTTTAAGTGGTCTCTTTTTAGATATGGCTTGACTGAGCCCTTTTCTAAGGGAAAGAAAATTTAAATTCCTAGGGAGGGGATTATGGGTAATCTGCTACTTTAAAAAGGAATGAGTGAGCATCTTTTCTGGTTTAATTTGTAGGGATTGCATGAGGAGCTCTCAGGAGAAAGAAGGGCTGCTGCTGGCTTTCAGGTTAGAAACATGAAAATTCATTCTCATTGAATGAGGGTTCATACATCTTTTCTTAGGGGTCTTCTTTGAGTTGGATAGCCTGTAAAAACAAGAAATCTGCCTGTGAGCAGCTTTTAGGCCCACGTGAAGTAGTACAAGGGCTAGCAAGGAACAAACAGATAGTGTTTAGAGAACTTAGTGAGGGGGTATTTCTTAATTTTTTTTTTCCCCCAAGTTATTTGGAAATGTTCTGTGGCCTTGTTCTGAGCAGCTCCTAAGTGTTAGACTTACAAATGCTTTCTCTGGAGTTACACAAATCTCCTACAAAAAAGGTAAGTTATTAGACTGTAATTGGTCTTCCTGCAGTATACAGTTGCCCTGACTCTGACCTTCACTTTCCAATGGTAAAAGCCCGTTCAATAACCCTTGTGGCTGAAGCATCAGGGGTCTCCACACTCCTGCCTCTCCTGAAAAGTCTTTGGGTGTTTGTGGTGTTAATTATGTCTCATTAATTTCTCAGGTAACCTGGCTTCTGTGTAGAGGCAGAAGATTAGCACCTTTGGAAATGCTGTGTGGGGGTGTTTTCTTTACTCGTGAATCTGACTGTATTGACTATGCTGAAGAACAATTAAGTATGAGAAATCTTGCCTCATCAACCTCTTTTCTCTTTTACGAGGTCTAATGAGGATTGAACTCTGATTGTATTAACTGACAGGCAGCTTAATTGGTTCCCCTTCATCTGATTTTCCATGTAATGATGGGCTACGTACAGCCTTGAGTAGGTGTAATGCAAGAACAACTCTTCTCAGCTGCTTCTCTGCTCTATGAGAGCATGTTGATCCATGACACTGCAGACTTGAGGGTAAAAAATGGTGTTCTCAAGGCATATGTGTGCCCAGGGCAGGGTGGCTTCATTCTGCTCACCAGTGCCTCTGTAGTTCAGCTCAGTTTTTGAGTATGAATGTCCCAGAGCTCTAAGCCACTCTATTATTTTCCCTCAGTCTTTCTCAGCTTTTAATTGTTGCTGAATGGGGAAAAAAGCACAGGTATGGGGCATGTTTAAATCAAATAG
>VZTM01034136.1:8219-40018 GCA_013400555.1 Jacana jacana | reverse complement strand
TGTTTGGTTGGGAGGTTTTTGTGTTTGGTTTTTTGTGTGTGTGTGGTGGGTTTTGTTTGTTTTTTTTTTTTCCTTTTTAACAGTTGGTGATAATAAAAAGAGATGGGGAAGAATGCAATGGACAATAATACTACTAAGAACATTAATAGATGTAGAACATTTATCTGCCTACTGCTATGGTAACTTATAAGAATTCATTGTTTTTAAACATTAGGAATGAAAGAAATCACCTTTCTCTTTTTCTCCCCAGCTGCTCTAATGCCCCTTTTCTTTGTACTGGCAAATATTAAAAATTCAAAGGTGGTTTATGCCTATAATAATTAATTTCTGTAGGACTTTTAAAAATCCATGTTCTGTTTGGCCAAATAGAAATGCTTTAGTTCTGCATTTGCTCATTGCCTAATTGCTATCACATTAAGAAAACATGATTACTGGAGTCAAGTACTGCAATCCTGTTAGTTTTCTTTGTTTTCTGCTATTAGGTTTTCTGCAGATAGTTTCAAGAATTAAAAAAAAAATGACTTTAATAAAAAAAAGCAACTGTTTTGTATTACTAGCAGATGTTAAACTTTCCCTGAGAAAGAACCAGCTAAAAATTTAATCAGCTATTTTATTCTCTGCTTTGTGCCTCTTGAGTTAAGGGAGCGTTGTAAACCAAGTTTTAACATACTTTACATCATTGGTACAAATCAAACAGACGCAGACCCCAAAATTTCCATCACAAATGAAGAAATTATATTTAAAAAGATAAAAAGACCAGTTCTTCTAAATAAACAATCTCCTTGGCCCTTCACAAATTGAGAGTCAGATGTTCCAGATGGGCCCTTAATAATTCTCACTTGTAATGAAGAAAGACAAGTGCTAACAGTCAGTTATGGTAAATTGAGCTGGTCAGAAACTTTCATCAGGAAAAAAGTATTCTTTTTTTTCCAGAGTTGGCATGTTCCCCAGGTATGTGTATTTCAATGACATTTTCTGTGGACATTTCTCTGTGCAGATGTTTCCTGCCAGTAACTTCCCACATGCTAATTAACCTGCCAGCTGAAGAGCCCAAGTTTTAGAATATCCTGAAAGTTTAGTCTCATAAACACCAAATCCTCCATTTTCCAGAACTTTATACTGTGAAAGTTGCAGATGATTATCAACAAAACCTTCTTTTTTTTTTTTCACCAAAAAAAAAAGTGGTAGTTTCAGCCTTGCCCAGCTTTAATGGCAACAGAATGCAAGACCTGGGAGAATGAAATTAAAGTGGTCGTGATGGTGCAGGAGTGTTCTACTGGCACAGGTTATTATAGAAGGCCATTAACGTGGCAACACCTTTCTGAACTATCCATTAAGCATTTTAAGTGTGATTCACATATGTCATATAAAATGTTTAGTTGTAAGGTTCTATTTTCTTGTGTTTGAATATGTTTGTGAATCTGTAAAAATTGTTCAAAAAGAACTTTAAAAAAACCTGAAAGTTAAAAGTCCAGATTTGTAAATACAGTGAGTTGCACTAGGGCACAGGCCTGTTGGATTTAGAATCACGGAATCATAGAATGATAGAAACACAAGGTTGGAAAGGACCTACAAGATCATTATAGAATTGTCTAGGTTGGAAGGGACCTTTGGAAGGTTGGAAGTCCAATCATCAACTTAACTCTGATAAAAAAACCCCATCACTAAACCTTGTCTAAGCACTAAGCACTATGTCACCCGATCTTTTAAGTTCCTCCAGGGATGGTGCCTCAATCACCTCCCTGGGCAGCCCATTCCAATGTGCAATAACCCTTTCAATGTAAAAAAAATTCTGGATATCCAATCTGAACCTCCTATGGCACAGGAAGCTGGTGAGGGGACTGAAGAACAAGTATTATGAGTAACGGCTGAAGGAATAGGTTGTTTTTTTTTCCAAAGAAAAGGAGGCTGAAGGGAGACCTTACCACTCTCTACAACTACCTGAAAGGAGGTTGTAGAGAAGTGGGTGTCAGTCTCTTCTCCCAAATAACAAGTGATAGATCAAGAAGAAATGGACTCATGTGGTACCAGGGGAGGTCTAGACACGANAAATATTTTTACAGCAAAAGGGTTATCAAACATTGGAACAAGCTGCCCAGGGAAGTAGTGGAATCACCATCCCTGGAGGTATTTAAAAGACAGCTGGACATGGTGCTGAGGGACATGGTTTAGTTGCAGTTTTTGCAGTGTTAGGTTGGTGGTTGGACTTGATGATCTTAAAGGTCCCTTCTAACCTAAAAAATTCTATGATTCTGTATCAGTCCATTATCCTGTGATTTTATTTTTAGCTGATGCTCTTCTGGTGTTTTCATTTAGGGATTTGGGGTGATTTATGAGTTTTTTTGCATCGTGTCCATTGTTAACCACATGTAATCAGAGAACTACATTAGAATCTCTTGCTTTTTCTTTTGCCCTCTTTTTTGTGATTATTTAAGTTTCAAACTTACCCACCCACAATTTGATATCTTGGCTCTTGTACTTATTTCCACTTTGCAGGTTTCAAAGTCACATGAGCAGGACACAGCAGTAATACTGTTATTTTAAAGCTGCAGCCAGATAGCTTGGCATTTAAGTACTTTCTGGTGAGACAGCCAGGTGATATAAATGCTGGGAATTGGAACACAGGAAGATCTGCCTGCAGCAGCCTTTGCCATGTTTCACAGTTCTACTATAACATCAAATAAGGTACCATTGCTTGCATCTCAGATGTTATCGTGATGTTTTCTTCTGGTCTGATAGGCAGGAAGAGGTGTCAGCACTTGCAAGATGAATGATTCAGTAAGCATTATAATTTTACTTTGCTTTTTCTTTACTGGTTCTGCAGTATTTGGTGGTATAATGCCGGGCTGTTAAGCTACTGCTAGCTCTCACAGTGAAAATCTTCAGAGCAATCAGTCTGTTGGGTAATAGACAAATTAGTTTTTCTAAGTTTTTGAAATTAATTCTTGTTATTCTCAGTGTAGTTCATGGCTGGAGCAAAAGTGATGATAAACAAAGAGTGAGGTTTGTGTTTCAGTGGTAGCTGCAGGAATATCGGATGATCTTGTAGAGACATTCACATATTGTTTTTAGTTTCAAAATTAGCATTCAATTAACCTCTGTCAGAGACTGAATGACCACTTGAGAGGAATACTTGATCTACAGAGGCTCAGTAGGCTTATTTCTACCAGAAAATTTGTTTCCTTTACAATTTAGAATTACTGACCCTTATATGACTCTTTCTTGCAAATACAGCAACAGGTCATGGTATTTTTGCTCACAGTGAAACACCTGGAATATTGGACCTATAGTCCAATAGTATATCAGGTCTGAAAACATACATTGTTGCTGAAATATCCTATAGCAAAGATATTTACTACTGTAAGCCTCTGTTATGCTGAAATATTTGGGATGTGCACACTGTCTTCTGCTTTGATCACTAAACAATCAGGAATTTCCTGAGAAATAACCACCTAATTTCAGCGCTTTTCAGCCAGTTAGTTATCTAAAATAAATATATTCATGAAAGAATTATTATCAACAATAAGTCATTAATATAAAATTATAATGAACTATAAGAATACTACAATGCCAGCTGCATGCTACATAACTTTCCCTGCAGTTCAGTCCTAAAGCAAGTTGAAGAGAATGTGACTTTCAGTGCAGTAACTGCTGCAGTTACTCAGACCCAAAAGGAGACTGTGTTCACTGTCTTCATTGATCCAATAGAAGTTGACAGGACCTGTCAACACTGCCTCTTTGATCTTCCCTTGCTTTCCTCCGGGGTCCTGGTTCCACATCCTGCATGCATTGGTTTACTCTTGGGCATCTTGCCAAAGCAAGCCAAGTAATTGTGTTTAAGAGGAAGCCAGGGCAGAATTCATTCTGGGGTGAGCTCCAGATGGACACTGTGTACAGCCTGTACCATCTTCATGTCTGGCAGGCCTCATGCTCTGGGGCTGTTTCATATGTTGATGGTGTGCATGCTATCTTCCCTCAGTGCCATGCTATCAGACCTCCATACCAGTAGGCTTTGGGATAACCCTCTCATTATCTGCAGCATTTTTGAAAAAGCCAACTCCGTAAAAAAACCTCTTTCTGCATATTTTATCTTGTGACCTGTTGTACAATATGGAGTGCAGATAGTGAAGGTGAAATGGGTCTAGAAGCCCAGCTATCATTGCTTGTAAACCCCTATTTTATACTCATTCATCAAACGGGGATGGAAAGAGACTCTATTAAAGTACTATGCAGTGGGATCACGGCCATTCCCCTCCATGAACTCCTGGCTATTAGAGGCTGCAGGGATCAGACTGCAATGAAATGTTTGAAGGGCCGTGATATCTCTGTGGTGCAATTCAGGCAGATAATATAAACAGAGGCTCCATAGACCTGGCTTCTGGGGGATACTGTGTAAATCTGGTGACCCTAAGATATTTATGGATGTTATGAACCATTCCATGATGGGATGCAAGTAGAATCCACGCAGATACCATTCTGTTTCTACCCTTTCCAGGTGCTGAGTTTTGAGGCTAATATCTATCAGACTTTGTAAATCACTGGTAAATTGTATATTTTGCAGAAATATGCTGCCATCAAAATAGAAATTGTAACTCCAGTTAGTGAATTAAGTATTATTCAGCAAAGGGAGGCCCAAAAGCTGAAGGTCAGAGATGCAGGTAGCTCTTTGATGAGGCAGAAGCTGCATGATTCACTAGCGTTCCATTTGCTAGCGCAGCCTGGCTTACCCACAGAGCAGCTCAGCAGCACCTACGGTCTGACTGATGCCCTTGCAAAGCATCAACCACCCTATAGCAATCTATAATGAAAATGTCCTGTGATTTACCAGAGGGACTATCCCTCTTAATCTGCTCTTCTGCTGTTGCACTGACACTCAGTTCCCTCCCTTCCAACTTTTACTTATACTAGAAAGAAGCTTAGATAAAGGTGGAACCAGACTGTGTGCTGCGCATTTGTTAGTTGATCTATTTTAAATTACTCTCTATCTAAACCAATAGTGCATTAATCAGAAATTAAGTACACAAACACAGTCACCCAATTAATCACATTAGTGACTCTGACCTTATTTTGCCGAGGAAGTTCCTTGCACGGGAAGCAAACAATGTGTCTACCCATGACTTTTTTTTTGTTGAACGTGGGCAACTTTTGGGCTTTACATGCCACTTACTGAGCTTTGTATTTAGCCTTTTGAGGCTCCCTGTGCCTTCAGTAAGCAGTCTGAAACACAATTATTCTAAACTGCAGGAATAGAGAAGACAGAAAAAATGATCAACAGCTGACTTGTGATTTTGCTCATCATTTGTGTCTTCATAATGAAGAAAAGGTGTGGCCAATGACATCTTACATTAACTATTAGAATAGTTTTAGAGTCAGTAAGCAGAATTTAGTGATTCCAGCATCTACAAATTTTTCAAGAAAATGATACATTGACTACTATTTTTCAATTTAACATAGAACTAAAAATGCAGTATTGATTAGTCTTCTTGATTTTCAAGTAAGAAGTAAATTGTATCATGACTGAACTTTTTGATGGAGTTATAAATACCTTAATATCAGCACGTTGTGTGTAGAAGGTATGAAAAATCTCTTTTGTTGCTTTGTTGACTCATCTTTCCACTTCTACTATACTAGGCCAAGGTTCTGGTAACTGAGGTCTCTGGTTGCTGGCAGAGTAGGTAAAATGGTTGTGACAGTTCAAGTTTCCTTTCAGGTATTGACATCTTCTTCCCCTGATACCTGATTAGTAGGTATTTAGGAAGTAAGTTATGCAGAGTTTTAATGAGGAAGCCCATGGAATTTTATTGTATTAAATGTTAGTGATATCCATCTTGATGCCACCTTTTTATCATTCCTGTTCATGGCAGCTTTGTAGCTCCATGAAGGAAGGTGGAGGGCAATTGGAACTTATAGAGTTCAGTGAAGCATTTTAAAAACAAAACCCATCGCATATTGAACAATTTTATTTTATTTTTTTTTAATGACTCACTGAAAAGGAAAATTTGTGATTACTATTCATAATCTATAAATTTATGCATTTATATAATCTTCTAAATTAATCCTAAATGGTGCATGATGGGTAGTTTAAAGCCAAACAAATACCAGAAGGGCAGAAGTAAATAATAATCTACATTTAATGATGAAAATCTAATTCTGTTCACTGCAACATGAAATTCCATTTCCAGGGGACTTCATTATTTCTGAGAGCTGAGCTCTCAGAAAGCAGGAGCAGCACAGCTAAGTTAGAGCTCTGCTTGCTGAGGTCATACAGAAATCATCAGCGTTACAATAACTCTGTCATATTGGAGAAACAGCAAGTAAATTTCTTATTAAAAGTGTTGATCTTTAATTTACCAAATTGTCCCAACTTTAAAGTGAATGTATTGGTTTATTTATGCCCCGGATCATCTGAGTTTGGTAAACAAGCTGCAGGTCACATTGTGCTGCAGGAAGGCTCTTGTGTGTTTATTAATTGCTTAGGAATGTTCACAAAAGGATTAGTTAAATCAAAATTTACCAAATTATTGCTGGAAATCAATTGTGAGTAGGTCTTCTCCCTTTCTACTCATCCATTAACAGGGTAAATCCAGGGAATAGATGAGGACTATGTGTTCCTTACCTTGACAAACCTTATTCAGTAAAGAATGGTGTAAGAGGAATAAAGCTTGAAAATGCAATCACATCAGCATGAACTTTTCCCCGTAGTGTGGTAATGGTTATATCACTATCTTTTTCAAATCAGAACCTTCTTTTTCCTTTGTGCTCTTTCCTAGTCTGTTAAAGGATATTCTCTGATTTTTCCCTTCCCTAGATTCTAGGATCATAAAGTATATTTTCTCCTAAGAAAAATCAAGAGAAATATTTTTTTAAAAAATTTTGAAATATTTTTACTTTCCAGAAATTATTTATTTTTCCTATCATGTCATTCTGCACTGTAAACATAAATGATGCACAGATAAACTGTTTTCTGCCCTACATTTAACCTCTTGTGATATATAGTATAACTAGAGTTGCATTGTTACTACACCACAGAATCAATCACATATACAGCATGGGTTACTTATGAAAAATTCATACTGGAAGCTGAAAACTCTTTTTCTACTGCAAAACCCACCATTTTCATCCCAGGCTCATTGGTGGGGCAGTTTTTTGTCAATAAGAAGTAGAAATATAACACAAATAAAATTTGTTCTACAAATTTGATACTTAAAAAAGCATAATTAATTATAACTGCACCCAAAATTTGGTATCAGATATACTGTTTTAAATCAGATGGAAACTAATGATGTTACTTCTGATTGACTTCATTGAAACCAGCAGAATACCCTTACCCCTCCAGGAAAAAAGGATCTCTCAGAAAAAAAGGATTTCTCAGAAGACTTGCTGAGACCTCCTGTTAAAACCAATAACCTTATTGAAAGAAAAGAGCAGGAAGAGTCAGATCATAGAAGTCAAAATAATATTTGTTGCCATTTTTACTTATGTTGCCTACCTGGAACAGGGTTATTAATGAATGAGGATCCTATTAATGTGTGTAAACTGGCACATAGATAGGTATCATGACATGTCATAGGGTCCTTCTTCCCCAGGCATCCAGATGAGTCAACTGCTGATGACCCAGTTTAAATGTATCACTTTTTCTGTGACATGTCCTGCTCAACAGAGTCTGGGATGAGGTGTCAGTCTAACAGGTGAGTGTTGAAGAAGTAAGGCTGATGTCTGAATTTATTCAAATCCTAGAGCTTTTACTCTTCTTAGCTGGGAAGATTTCCCAGCTTCTTCCATATCCACCCTCGCTAATCACGTGTGCTCATCCACCTAGATGATTCATCTCCATGACCTGTCAGCTGACTGGTAGCTGGTCACTCCTCACAGATGGTGGTGTTGATGGTATCCTACTTAAAGCCATCCCAGCTCAAAGAACAGGCAAAAGGGATTTTGACTGGATGCGATTAGAAAATCTGTGATTAAAGGCACGGCTCTGTTGCCTACACTAGGTTGTCTGTATAGTGGCTCTGGGGTGGTATCCCAGCTGCTGCCAGCCCAGAAGGCCACAGGTATCTTAGGAATCAGGTGTCACCATGGCCAGCCCCATGAAGATATTTAGGTAGCTCAGTGGCCTGTGAGTGTCGTTGAAGTAGAACTTGATTCTGGTGTTTAGGCCTTGGATTTGAAATATTCCTGCCAGTAAAGGGATTGGCTGCAGTCCCTCCAAACCTTGTTGCGTTTGTTTCTTTTTAAGACAGCAGAGATGATTGAGAAAGGTTCACAAGAAATGTTTCCAAATCTTCCTACTTGCTTCCAGACATTGAATCTGTATCCTTTTTTAAGGCACATTTCTGAACCAGACTGATTTTTGGTTGAGAAAGACGTGGATTAGTTTGCCCTGAGGCAGAAAACGATGAAGACACATGAACATCAAGAAATATCCAAAATAAATACCATTTAGAACCCCATGTGTTTGCTTATAGCAGTTATGCAGAAGGCTTTAAATTCCTTCAAAAGTTCACAGCAGTTTCTTCTTTGTACCTTTGAAGTTAAAGTATCCTGATTACTGTATCACAGTATAAACCCCCCACCCCTGCCCCAAACTTCTCAGGTAGAAAAGTTCCTATCAATTTAATACCTTGACAAGAAATAGAGAAGTCCTGTGTGACATACAATGAAGGATTTGTCATGAATCAAACTATACACAATTGAGAATAAAAAGTCTTTTTAAACTTCTATTAAATCAGTTAAAATTAAATGTCTCTAATTTAGGGCAATTATGCAAATATTTCTTCAGTGAATGAAGACCGTGGTATGTTTAGTGTATTCCATTAATGTGAACTTCACTCAGTTTTTGTCTGGTATGATTGAGGCTGTCACTTAGAAAGAGGAAGGTATTCAATAAAACCAGAGTATTGGTACAGAATGCTAAGTATATTCCAGTACCTAGTGAAGCTAGAAGTAAAAAAAAACCAAAAAGGTGTGGAAAAGGGTAGCTAATCAAATCTGCTTCTGCCTAAGAAAGAACAGCATTAATATAGTTTTCTTTAGGTATCCTTTATTTTGTAGAAAAGTTTAATTTCTTAAAAAAGTAGGGGCTAAGCAAATTATTGTGCATGTATGGTTTTCATGTTTTTCCTTTAAGTGTCATCAATACATCTTTATCTATTTTGCTATACTTTTTCTGTTCCACTTGCTTCTCATTCACTAGTTATTAGGTATATCACTTCTGACATCTCCATCACTGTTGTAATGGTCTTTTTCTGGAGCCTTCTGTAACTTTTGCCGAATTGGAGAAAAAAAATTCAGCACTTCTCATTGTGGAAACATGCCTCTTTGTGTCCATGGATTAATGCATTGTAACAAAATGTGCTGGTTACGTATAATCAACATGAAAACTCAAAATCCCTGTTTCAGATGGCTTTGATTTTGAACAGGCAATAACTAGCTAAAAGAGCTGCTGGAATGAAATAACACCAGAAAAGTATTTTAAGTTTGTTGCAGTGCCTGTTATTTACTAATAGAGTTCTTCGGGATATGGACTTTTCTAGCAGTTTTAGAGAGCTGCCTCATTTGTAAAGGTGCAGGGGAAATTAGTGGTGAGAATAGCTGACAACATTTACAGCAAACATTTACATGGCAAAGGAAAAACAGGAGACAACATGGAATTTTCCTGCAGTGAATGTAGAGTCTGTTTGCTGGGACAAATAATGAAGGAAACAAGCTTCTGTTTCATACATTCCTTCCATAAGTGTGTGCAGAAGGCAAGAATTCCATAAAGTTACCTGTTTCACAGGGAAATACTGCCCTGGGTCTATGAATTCGGACATGATTAAAAAATAAAGCATTTCATTCTTGGACAGAAAAAGGTTTATTGGAAGATGTAGATGAGAAATACAGGATGATGGCTAGAAATTTTAGAGAACACTTCAGAGAACATCCAAGAAGATCTATGATACAGCTTTTGTTCTGTCTTAAAAGTAGATTCCTTTTATTCTGTGTAGTAACTGTGTTTAGCAGTCAATAACAATAAATAGTGGTAAATAAAGAGTAATGAAAAGGTGCTTGTGTTCCCATTGTACAGTGTCTAAGCGCTCTCCTAGTTGTACTTGTTTGTGTTTTTAAGGGAATTCACAGGAAAAACTGTAAATGAGTTTGAACCACAGCTGTTTCACAGTTGATCTTTAGCTGGCCTTACTGCCCTCTCCAACAGCCTGCAATGAAAATAGTGTGGTCTGAGCATCTGCTGGAAGCAAAAATCACCTCTGGGCACTATGTGAGCTAAAATTCCCAAGTCTAGCATGGTATAAACCATGCGATAAAACTGTTGCAAATCTAATCAGAAAATGATATTCTGGTAGCACACTGAGGGAGAAAAAACCCTATTTACTGTAATCACCAAAATGAGTGTTTTAGGGTGGAAAAAAGCAGTCCCTTCAGGTTTGAAGAGCACCTTCAATTTCCTTAAAGAACAATGAGATAGACTAGGAGAGTGTTCAGGAGAACAAATGCAGGAGAATAAGCCTTCTACATAAAAACACGTTCACATTGACATAAGTATGTTATAGGATCATTGAGGTTGGAAAAGACCCTTGGGATCATCAAGTCCAACCATCACCCCTAATCTACAAAGTTCTCCCTTGCACCATATTCCCCAAAACCATATCCAAATAACTCCTAAACACAATCAGGGATAGTAACTCAACCACCTCGGAAGGGAGGAGGAAATGAATACATTTATTGATTTGTGTCCTTCATATTTTCTTGCACTTTAAGGTGGGGAGTTGGCAGTGGAACTGGCTGGGTAACTGTTGTGGAAGTTTGAGGGAGTTGAGGTGATGTTTGGCATAACGTACATTCTGCTGGTCCCATGGCTCCTATAGCCTGGGCCAAACCCTTCAAACATTGCAGTCGAATGCACACTGTTTTTCAACAGAAATGCTGAAATGCACTCTTGGTTTACTGGCATTTCCTCAGAAAAATTACGTGGCCCCTCACTTTGTTTAGGTACTTTATTTCCTTTGTGACTAGAGATGAAAGTGGAACAATTGTTCTTATGTTTCACAAGAGCAGTTGCAGGTCCATGTTTTTTTTCATGCCAGATGACCTCTACTCTGGAGAAAAAACTGTGTGTGAACAGTTTTTAGCATCAGCTCTTCCATTTGTTTATGATTCTTGTTTTTCTTTTCCAAAAAAGTCTTCTCCTTCCCAACTGTCACTTAAAGGTTTCTGAAAGGCTCACAATTTTATTTTCCTGCTAGGTAATAATCTTTTTGGGCAGATGTGTATGATGACACCATGAAGTGTAACATGTATCCAAGAGAACATGCTAGATATATGTCCCAGAAGACCCTAGGACAGACATCTCCCCCACTCCCATTAAAGGTATCCGGGCTGTGTTGCTCAATATTTGAGGAGCTTCAGTAAGAGATGAAAGGTGATTGATAAAGTAGCTCAGATGTTTTAATTTAGCAATGTAGGGAATCACACAGCTTGTGAGATGAAACTCTTTACAGCTATTGTAGTCATATGTGCTCAGACTTCTATTAATTTAGATAGCTTTGTAATTTGTGAGAAATGTCTGCGAAATGGAAAAACAGCTGTGGCTCTAAGGAGAGGATTCTGGGTAATAATTAATAGAGCAATTATTTGGGGTTGAGAGTACTCAACAGCTGAATAGATACGAATCTGTATAACACGAATTCAATTAATATCTTTGTCTTATGTTTTGGCCACATTCAAGTGGGTTGAGCAGAGCAAAAGGCATAGGAGATCTCTTTTTTTTTTCTAGTCAAAGCACTTATTTTACTGGCAGCTGCTCTAATTAAGCATGTCTGAGTAAATGCAGTTTTCATGCTTTGTTATAAGAAAATGTTTTCTTAATGCTAGATTTGGATTTGTCATGCCTGCATACAATGGTACAGATGGGCGAGTCCGTCGGCACCAACATCCAAGGCTTTCTGCCGTGATTCAGCTGTCCTGAGCTGTCAATACCCAGCTGTGGAGAAGCAGGATTTGGCTGCTGTCAGAGAATGTAAAGAGGCAGTGGGGTCTCAGCACTTTTAGGGTTCTCTCTCAGGCAGGTGTTGCCCTCCCGAGGAGAGGGATGTGCTCTAGCAGCTCCAGCTCCTCCAGCTGCCCTCTGTTGAAAGCCAAGGATAGGGAATGATAAGGAAAGTTTCTTTTGTAACTTCTGTAGAATTGGGTTTTCATCTGGGTTTCCAAGGCAAACTGGAACTTTCCAAGAAATTTTCTCCACATTTTGAGTGAGTTCTCAACCTCTAGAGATGGAGGACAGGTGGGTGTTACATGAGTTTTGAATGATGACTGCATGGCGCTTATTTGAATTATGCAGCCATAGCTGATATCTAATATGGAAATTCTGGCTAAAATTTTTAGCCACTCTGGAGTTAGTAAAAGCTCTAAAACATTCTTTAGCTAAATCCCTATCAGATGGAAACAGAGAAATGAACCTGGAATTCCACTCGTTCAGCCCAATATCTTAAAGGCATTTCTTCAGATCTAAAACTCGCATGTATTGCTCTGATACTATATAGTAACAGGTTGCCCATGAATTTTCTTCTCTTTTTCCTCATCCTCTTAGTTTTCAGACTTAGTCTTAACCACTTTCACAGGATAAGCCTTGTCTGTAATTGTCTCAGCTCCAACACAGCTGAAATTTAATCCTTGTTTGCTTCCACAGCTGCAGTTTTCTTTCAGAACTAATTTTGTGTTTATAGAGCACCATGGACTGCAATTTTCTTGTGTGTTTTGTGTTATTTGTTTTGTTGGGTTTTTTCCTGCCTTTTTTATCACGTTTTTTTACTTCTGCTCATCGGGTTCTTAACTCTACACTCAGGAACAAACCCAGATAAGGCTAGTGATAAGTCTTGGTGATAAACCTGCATTGTAAAGGCCAGATGGTAAAGGGCACCTTAAAACCGATCAGAAGATGCCTATAAACACCAGAGTCAAATAAATATTTAGGTTCCTAATTTCCCTACTGAAATACTCGGGGGATCTGATAGCCCAATTGAATTCTCATAGGACCTTGGGATTTCAATTTGTTGCACATTGATTAAAATAAAGATTGATTTTTCTGTTTTTCATCCGTAACGGCATTTGGATTTACGGGGAGTACAACTCACATACGAGATCCATGTAATAAAAAAGGCACTAGATGTCACATACCTCCTGAAAACTCATGGCCCTAAAGCATTTCCGATTAGCTAGCTCAGCACAGGATTTATGTGCCGTGTTCTGAAGAATCAATTGCCAGTATTAAAAGGAGGATATTAAAGCACAATGATTCTGGGATTGAGAGGAGGTGAAATATAGGTATTCAGCAGATATGTCAGCACCTCCAGTTTGGGGGGTTTTGTTTGTTTTTCTTTCAGTTTTGGGTGTTGTTGTTTTGGATTTTTTTTTCCCTCAAGTAATACTCAGTCCACTAGCCTAGAAATCAGACTCTTTCTGACAGCTTTTTTAGATGCTTTTGATTATTGTCATTGATAGAGTAATTCAGGTGGGTGAAATCATCCTATTGGAAACTTGGATTTGTTCCCGCATCAGAGTCTTTTGTTTGCCCATGATGTGACAGCTCTATCAACAAAACTTTCACCCTTTAAAACCAGTGTCATTTAATTTTCCTTTTTCCTGAGGTGAAATTTTGCCAGGATCAATCTAATTTGCTCCATGAAATTTCAAGTACATCTCTAATCCTAAAAGTAAGTCTAAACAGAGAATTATTATGATTGAGGCATAAGAAATAATCATGGGGCGATATTTCATTCAGGTAAAGAAGACCAGTGTCTTCAATGCATTGGTTTGATAAGTCATATACTGAATATATTATAAAGAATGATAAAATTAACTCACTTTACTGATGTAGACAAGGCAGAGCATAGCATGTATAAAGATGTATGTTCCATGCATGTTACCAGGTGTGTTAAAAAAGTAACAGTCTTACAGCTTCATGCCCCCTTGGTCATCAAAAAAAAGCAGTGCTCCAAGCCAGACAGAGTTTCAGAAGTGCTCAGCTTTCTTCTTTGCCTAGTAAACCTTCACTTCACGTTATAGATCTGAAAAACAAGACAAAGGAAAGCAGAAAGAATGAAAAGGCAGATTAAAATAAAACAGTTAAGGGAGAATCTACTCATCTTTCTGTGGTGCTCACTCCTCCATATTTGTCTGTTGTGCCATCATCTGACTTGACGTCTCTAGATGAGGGTTTTCTCAGTGATGTTTGTCATTTAAAAATATTGCCTCTGTTAATTTCAATTTAACATTATGATGGTAAAAACCCCTTCCTGGTAACTTGCAGTTATCAGCAATGTAATTGTTATATATGTCTAGAGTCAAAGCTCTCATCTGGGACAGGATATCTTAATTAGTTTAAGCTCAGTTTTACAGTGGTACCTGTCCCGGTCTCTCATATATGTATTTTTTTCTATTACTTGGTTTGATCAGTGGTAAAAATTATTCAGATATCCTCAGGATGTACAACATTATTTCACGTGATTTCACCTGCAATTACAGAGCAGTTTGCTGACATATTCTTGTAGACTTTTCCTAAATAGTTATCATCCTGAATAGCTCATGGCACAACATATTAATACCCTTCAATCCAAAACTGATGCTTAAGGAGAAGAAGAGAATCCCAAAAGTGCTGTATACCCTATACTGAGATTGAAAGACAGTAGCAGAATTGCTTCAGAATTAACTTTTGTTCAACGCTTTATGAACCTTTCATGATAAAAGCTGTGGTTTTTATTGCATTGTCCAGATTTCAAATGTCCATAACCATTGTTCTCAAATAGTACTTTTTTTGCAGTTACTGCTTTACTCGCTTCCTCCTCCACATTTTTATAGCACCAAACATATGGATCATAATTATACTCAAGAAATTTATTTTGTAAGAAAAGACTGATACAATTCAAAACACAGAGGAAAGACAAAATACAAAGCAAAAGCACCTTCGTGACCTTGAAAATTATTTTTGGGAGCATATCTAACATTTCCTGTGTCAGTTTATCATTATTATTATTAACCGTACAGATGAGTTAACCGAGATACATTTGTTCTGAGTGGTAAGCAGTCACATTTTTTATTTGTTGTATTGAAAAGAAATATTTATCAAGGAGAAAGTTGAACATCTCTTAAAGTTGGAACTGAATATGCAATATTAAACCTGTAGGAGCTCATAATAGCTATTAATCAGGTAGCGATGCAAGAAAGCAATAGTGTACTGTGTTATAAGTGTACTTATCTCTGTGTGGATTAGGAGTGTATTTGTAATTAAGTAAACATTATAGCCAGATCTGAATAATTGATTTTAATTAGCCACTCAGGCCCTGTGCCAGCAGTCATCTCATAGATATATATATATTACCACTGTAGTTATTATATTGGTTTCTAGATTCAGGGTGTTTTTTTTTTAATTGGAGCTGTGTGCATGAATTACAAATGCAAGCACAACAGCTGGCTACAGTGCAGGCGTTTACACCACTAGATTTGATGACTAGGGACTTAGGGACTGAAAACTGAAATATATTGATACTGTTGAACTGTGATGGGGCTAACCCCTCCTCCATAGGACAGGCTTTCAGCAATGTTCTCTGCAAAATGCAATCTCAGTGTGGGAGTTTACACCATACAAAAGAAACTTCCAACATGTCCCATTGGATAGTTACATACTACAAAAATCCTTTCTCCATCCTGTTCTTAATGGTGGATTATGGCAACATCCCTTCCCATTCATTCCTGGTGGTCCTACTGCGATGTGACTTGTCATATCAAATATTGGTACTGTGCTCTTTGTGGCACATCATGGTGAAGGCACAGCCATTAAGAAAACACCTAGTTCACTATGAAAAGTTTAGGTAAGGCTGCATAGCCCCTGAGAGCATAATTTGGTACTGCTAAGGAAAAGAAGGGGGTGGTTTATTCATTTGTAAAAAATGTTTTCCGCATTATGATTTGTATTTTGCAGATGGTTTCCTACCCAGGTGATGACCTATCCAGATTTCTTTAACTTTTGATTATCTGACAGTGGACTGACTGTTGTCTGTGGCAGACCAAAGTCCAAAGACACAAAGCTATGAATCCCTTGTGTGTTTGCTTTTCTCTCTCCAAAAGGAATATTTCAGAGAATATATAGCATCTGCAGACCAGATTCACACTTCTGCTCTGATCTCCAGTCACTCCTCTTGATGAATAAAAGGTACTGGCACATCAACAAAACCATCAAAAGAAGGAGTAACGTTGTGCTTTACAGTGCCAGGTCTGTGATGTCTCACCACTACCCAGGAGTAATTAAAAAGAAGACAGTTCATGAGGATCTGTTGTGCTTAGATTTAGTCTTACCTAGTTACATAACTTGAATGAATTTCTCCTTGATTTTCCTCAAGGTGTTCAAGAAGTAAGCAGGTCTAGTCCTTGGCAGCAAAGGAGGAGGCTTGTGAGCAAAACCAGCTCAAAGCTTCCCAGCAGGTTAATGAAAACTGGATCCAATCACTCCAGCAATGAGAAGAAAATAAGGGCTTTTCACAATACAGTCCTCCTCTTTCCTGGATGAAGGAGGCTGGAGCTCCCTATACCTCCTGCAGGGTTGCAGGGCCATTATAGAGGCAAAATGACATGGAGGTTGCCCCCATCCTCCATTCCATATCCTGCTACTGAGCCTTGTCAGCAGCTGTGCTGCATGAAAAGGGTGTGCAGGCACAGAAGGGCATCACTTCTGTTAGCCCTGCTCCTCCTTTCCCCCTTGGAAAATCCTTCATGCCATTCGTTCTGTGCAAGTTAGAACAATGCTAGATAAAGCTGATCTTTTTATAATATAAAATATTAAGAACAGACACACATATTCTGAAAATTAATCAATTCTTTTTACTTTAATTTAGTTCTTCCTGGCTAAAAAAAAAGATGCCTGTGTCTATATTCATTTACTTGAAGTAGGCTTTAGGAGCTATATAAAGCACAGCTACCATAGACCTTTGTGATTAACTGTGGGCTACCTATATATTAGTTTCTCAATGCTGTTCCCTTGCTGCGCAATAACTTACAAGTTCGGCTTAATAATATGGTCTCCAAAATAAGCTCTTGCGTGTGTCAGGAGTGCCTTAGCAATAACTGTAGTGCTCTTGGTGTGATGCAGAGTTATAATGACAGCCAATTTTCAGACGTTCCTCAAAGTTAAATTGACTCTTAGCTCTACGGTCTGTCTGATAGTTGCTAGTTCCTGGAAAGACAAAATGATGTCACTACAGCATCTCTCTTCTGTGCTGGCCTTTGTGGCTGCACTTGGAGATGCAAACTGGGCAAAAAGCTGATACTTCTGATGTCCAGATATTTCCTTGATGTGGCAATGTCTTCTAGCTGGGCTTGAACTACTTTGATGCATCCTATATCATCCCTAGGCTGGACAGGAGCCCGAAAGAGTAGCAGTGGAAATGCAGCTGTCATGTAGAAGTCAGAAGTAGACAGAGGTGTCTTCAGGTGCTGACTCCAACCTTCATGTCTTGCTGAAGCTCTCAGGCTACCTCCATCCAAGCACAAACTCTTCAGTACCAAATAGGCTTCCTTAACAGTTAAGCACACAAGGTGGAGTTATCTGCCAGGATAATTTCTGTGCAAACATTGAGCAGTGTCAAGCGCTGGTAAAAGAGCCATAAAATCCTGTCACTCACCCCATGCCATGGGGTGGATCCACCTGGAGACCAGGGAGTTGTGGAGTAGGTGGTACCACAATGAGCTGAAACGACACCTCCGAGCATCACGTGTTCATTGTTGGCAAGGCAGCGCCCTGGAGAGGAAGGCTTCATAGAAACAGCAGACTATAAAAACCAGCTGGTACCACATTCACACGAGGAATCCCCAGAATGCCTGAGGGCAGTATTTGTATGAAAAAAGCTGTCTGGTGACATCAGGTAAATATTTGCAGCATAACACAAAATGTTTCAAGAATCGCATTAATGGCTCAAAGACTTAATTGTTTTCCAGCCTTTATGTGTGCTACTGAGCTTTATTTGTGCTAATAGACCTAAAGAATTGTTTCAGAAGCCTGGGAAATTAGGTCCCTTCCACAAATGACCTACAAATAAGTGAAAAGCTTTGTTAACAGTCCTAGATGTGACGTCTCTATTCTTTTAAAACCTAAAATGATTTGTACCAAAGTTCCCCTTTCAATTTCCCCCTGAAACACTAGGAGGAACACTAGTACCCAGGGGGCAAGATAAAGACAGCTGTGCTGACATTTAAGCTGGCAAAACACTACAGTGGGAATGCACTACCCTGGAGAAATTTATGAAATACGCATAGCCAGATTAAGTATATCCTTTTTATTGTTATGGACTGTCTCTGAAGCCATTTGAAATGTTTAACTGCTTACTATTAAATGAATGCGCTTGCCTTTGGGGAAGACTTCACATGAAACCACAGAGCCAGCAAATAAGGAATTAAAAATAAAACTCAAGAACATTTATTCAATATGTATATTAATTTGTTTCCATTTTCCTATTCAGTCACAGTAATAGCAGATGCATTCTGTTTGTACTCACCAGAAACATTTTATGGATATTGTGGGGTATTTTTTGCTAGTTATTATGCACATATGAAATTGAAATGTGCTTTCCAGGGACTGCCCACCCATTCTAAGAGCAGATATTCAAGAAAACGCGTTGAATGTTATTTTACAAATGCCAGCAATGTGACATGTATGAGGTGACAAAAGCCCAACCTGCTTTTATTGCATGTAAATGTTGATAAATGGCAACTGGTAGGCTGGCATTCACAGGGTGGTGAAAATTAAAGGAGGTGATAAAGAGCTACTGGGGGGCCACTGAGTTGCAGATTGACAGGACAAGCTGGAAGAAACTAGAAATGTAAGAAAAGTTGTTTACCTTGTTGAATTTTGATTAGCTGATAGTTAGAGTAGGATGCTGTAACCTTTCCCGGGCAGTGCTCACCTTTGGGTCACAAAATGGGAGCGTGTGGGATGATTGCGCTGGAAGTAATCCAATTTGCTGTGACTGCAATTACTTCAGAAACAAGCAGACTCCTGTAAATAAATACTGTGACATTGCTGGCCATCCATTAACAGAATGATGGAAGGCAGTCAAAGTTGGTCAAATCAATCAGAAGAGACCACTTGTTCTAGCATATCCACAAGGTTTGGGCGGAACCTGATCAGTGCTCGGAACATCAGCCTTTGACTGTTTTTTTTTTCCTTTTCCCTCTAGTGATTTTTTTTTCCCTCTGTTTTGGTTGTCTTTCATTTCATCTTGCATCTCCAAGGCATCTGACTTAACTGCTCTCCATCCAGTTGCCCAACAGAACTTTACCATTTTATCCCTGTAAGTAGAGGCGATTAAAATAGGTACCTTCCACTGGTTTAGCCCCACCACCCAACCTGTGTGCCTCCAGCAGGAAGAATACAGAAGAGAATGAGCACTAGGGAGAGAAAAACGCTTTTTCCACAATTTTTTCTCTTTCTTTGTGAGCACTGAGCTCATGCCATTTTCTGGGAAGCAGAAGAGCACTCCAGTAACTGGAGCAAGAGCTCCAGACAGGATGTTTTCAACCTTTGCTCTATGGGATGTTGGGGATTGATGGAGTACTTTCAAGAGGTCTGAAAAAGTGTCTTAAATGACATTATCATTTTCTAACATCGCTGTCAGTGCATCCACACCACCTCTGGAAAGCTCTGAGTAGGCTCTGCTAGTGTGAAAATGTCACACACAGTAGGGCTTCAGTCCTTGACTCCACCTGGTGATTCAAGGGTGAGGTAAGCTCTTATGTGAAAGTCTTACCATTTAACCTTTGAGGGAGCAGTGGTAAGTCTAGCTGATCTTTCTTCTGAGCAGATTCCCCAAAACTGAATGGCTGTCTATTCATATGACAACATTTTGACATATATGTTGAAGATGGCCTTGTCCTAGGGTGACTATAACATAGACAAGACCCTGCAATGCTTGGGCAAAAAAAAAGGGTGTTATCTGCAAAGAAGGTTGTTCGTTGTGGAATCACTTTTAAACATCCCTGCATGAGTTGTAGGTGGGATTGTGTTTCCTCAGGTCAATCTGCTTTTCAGGAGTCCAAATACATTTTTTCTTCTGAATGTGGGAAATATTCCCATAATAACGAAGCCGAGGAAAGGGAACTGTGCCTTCATTGTGCCGTCTCCTTCTCACAAGTCCTTCAAATGCTTCTACATCCAGGTGAGATGCCTTTGTCTCTTCTGACCAAATACCCAGGTGGGCTCTGTTCTGGCCTTGCTGAGACTCAGCAGTGAATAGATCTAGCTGAGAAAAAAATCTCATCAGTTTTCAGCAAAATACTGCCACCTACAATAGCAGTGGGGAACAAATAAGGCAAATACTGCCTGTCACTGAATCTCAGATTTCTGAATGGGGGTTGTCATGTGTTATTTCATCTGATTTTTCTGCATGTATACACCTGTTCAGAAAAACATGTTCAACTCGCATGCGTTTATTTAAGACAAAGGTTTTTGCCTTTGTTTTTGTTGCTTCAAGAGTAGAAATGCAGTCCAGGTGCATTGTTTCAATTTCTGTGATGACATTGTTTGGACTTCTTTAAGAATAGGCAGAGATAAACAGAATGATCATTTAAATTACATGCACTTTCACATGTGTGGGTTTTTTAGAGTACATTAAAATTAAATGTTATTGTCCAGTCTTGTTTTAGATGGCTAATTCTTTAAATCTTGTGCAATACTATCAATAATGTATTTAGCTTCTTGGATAAGATAATGTTCAGTAAAATTAAAAATTTAGAATTATAGATTTGAGAATTGAGATTTTACAGCTGCCTTTCTGGCAGAGAGGGACTAGGGTGTTTTGGGTTTTTTTTGCAATTAACAGCTCAACAATATAAACTTCATAAAATTAGGAGATTTCATAACTTTGCTCAAGCTATTTCAAATACACTAGAACTTTATCTACGTGGCCAAAACACATGTGATAATGAATAGATTGCAGTATATCCAAAAATGGCAAACCTTATTTGGTCTCCAAAGGTTGTTGAATGGATAAGTACCATAAGAAATACAAAGCAATGGACCATTTCCTTAGGAACTGATAATGTTTTATATTGTCTTTTTTTCACCTGCCAGAGGGAGAGCTGGAAGTTTCCTGGTGGTGACATGGTCAAAGGACGAGATGGGCAGAAGTATGCCTCGTCCTTACCAAATGCAAAACCTTCAGGGTTTATGTTTCTGTGATACAGGTGCTGATCTGTAAGGCAGCTCAGAAAATGTCATTGAAAAACAGGGAGTAATTGCTATTTGGCTTACTAACCACATTGTCTGGCAGGTATGGGAGAAAGAGAATGCTTAACTGGGAAAGGGTGACTTCAAAATTGTTCCTCCACACTTGCCTTCTTCCCCTTGGGAGCACTCCATTTTGAAATCTTGTGTAATGCAGAGATCTGGAGTTGATGTTTGCCCCTGATTCGATGTGGTTATCAAGTCAAACCAGGGCCCCTAACAGTGGAGATTCTCCCAGTTTTATGCTCGTATGGAGTCCAAAGGGACTCACAGCTAATTTCAACAGCAGCTGGATCTGCTTCCATGGTTTGTTGGATTTAATCACTATGTTCTTTTTTCTTCCTACCACTCAGGCTCACTTGCCGATTCTTACCTCATTTCACTTCCAGCCCCATGATTTAGTCAACATGAAGTGACTACTGACCTCGTGCAGAGCTGGGCTGGCCTCAATGGCACTTGACTGTGCCTGACTGTTTGTGCCCAGCAGCTGATCAATGTCTTTGATCAGATGCTGCTTGCGGTGGGAATGGTCACCCTGGGCTTTCCTGTGGATTCTTTCTTGTGACTGGAATGCCTCCTAAATCAAGCTCATATGTCAGGCACACACACTGGACCCCACCTCCCAAGGCACCTAGCTCATGACAGAGAGAAAAGTACTTGGATGCATGACCCCACCAGCAAGCCAGTCCAAGAGCAGACCCTTGGGCAAGTGGTGAGAATCAAGGCCACAGCACCCACCTCCTTGACAGGCTCAGATACCTTGCCCAGAGAAGCTGTGGATGCCCCATCCCTGGAAGTGTTCAAGGCCAGGTTGGATGGGGCATTGAGCAACCTGCTCTGGTGGAAGGTGTCCCTGCATATGGCAGGGGGTTGTGTTGAGGTGCCCAGAACTGGACACAAGACTCAAGGTGTGGCCTCACCAGTGCTGAGTACAGGGGGACAATCAAATCCCTACTTCTGCTAGTCACATGATTTCTTATACAAGCCAGGATGTTATTGGTCTTTCTGGCCACCTGGGCACACTGCTGGCTCATATTCAGCCACTTGTCAACCAACACCCCCAGTTCCTTTTTTGCCAGGCAGCTCCAGCCACACTTCCCCAAGCCCATAGTGATGCAATGATCTTTAAGGTCCTTTCCGACTCTAACCATTCTATGATTCTAATTTCTGCAGAGCCTCATAACATGGCTCCTGGCTGCAGCCCAGATGTGACAGCCACCAAAGCCCTGATGAGGTTTGGCTGCTCCTGAAGCCATGGGTCAGCTGAAGTGATCAGAAAATCACAGAGTATCAGGGATTGGAAAGGACCTTAAAAGATCATCTAGTCCAATCCCCCTGCCAGAGGAGGAACACCTAGAGCAGGTCACACAGGAAATATTTGGGTAACTGTGAAGTCTTCTAGAAATGGGTATGTATTTGGGAAAGAGTGCTAAATTTTTCAGATATGTGTTTTATCTAGCACTTGCAAGAAGTCAGTTGGGAATAGTCTTTTGTCTTCTTTTCTTCTTTCAGTTTTTATCCCCAAGTACTAACAGAGGCAATCAAATCGGAATTATTTTCAGATGTGTATCACTACTCAGTACATGGCTTAGAAATAAGATTTTAATCATACTCCCATGCAAAATCACTATTCAGAAAATTCAAATAATTTTTATTTTCTTGTATAAAATTTAACAACCCAAACTAATGATTATGGAACAAAGTGCATACGTGGACACACATGCAAAACACTGACTTTTTCTTGTCCTAGATTTAATCTCCTGTTCCTGAAAAACTGATTTTTTTGGGAAATAGTCTTCAAGATCATTTATATACACTATTCAGTCAGACATTTCATTTAGTCAAAATAAGTTGGTTTTTTTTGTTAATTAACCCTGCAGAATATCTTGATTAAGACTTAAGACATTTATGAACATGTAAATGAGGGAAAATGCTTCCACATTTCATTTTCTACATTTCTCAAACGTACAGAATATGTATTTGGAAAGCATTTTCCATTTTATCAGGTTTTTACCATCAGAACACTTTAGACCTGGTCCAGATTAATAAGGACCAGATGGTGAGTGTAGGCTTGTTGGGCCACCTGTATTACCTGCTCCCTGTGGAAACTGGTGTGGAGGGCACGCCCCAGCTCAGGCTGCCTGTAGATGCTGTACAGCCTTCCTGTAACCTGCTGGCAAGGAATGGGCTCAATGTTCCTCAGTAAGCTGTCAGCAAATGTCGTGTAAAACAACGTAGCAGAAAATTTTATGCAGCCCGTCCAGAGGAAGGCTAACAAGAGCTCAGGCATTGCCACGTCCCAATCTGGGGCTTGCCTCGTCTGGACCTCAAGGAGTAAATGATGGAGTAAGTGACCAAACTTTTATGAATGAATGTCCCTTATCTCAGTGATCCAGTAATGCTATCTAATTCTAACAAAAGATAATACCAATAAAGATTAAAATTATGTTGTCAAAAGAAAATATCAAGAGATTAAAAAGGCATTCAAGGAAAGTTGCTTAGAACTTTCCTTGATTCAACAAATTCAACAAATATATGAGGCAATTCAAAGCAATGTTTATTGAGTTTTAGTTCCCAGAATGAGAGGCAAATCCACCTGCAAGTCTATTGAGTTTGCAATCATAAAATAAACTGTGTTTAGCCTATTTGAAAAGACAGATGGCTTAAAAAAGCCATATATACCAGATATTCTTATGCTGTAATGTATACTCTTATAATCCTCTGAACCTGTTTTTAAACTTTCTTTTTTTGTCAGAGCACACTTTAGTCCTTAGACTAAACCGCCACGACAAATTGATAACGCACTGGAATTACAGTGCTCCGAAGAAAAATCCATGTGGAGTTTTCTATTAAAAGGAAAACAATTTCTCAACAATTGCAGTCTGAAATGTCTCAGCCTTAAAAGGGTTAAACTGCTGTTATTAGAAAGTGCATTAACAGCAAAAAAGATGCACCACCGTTGCGTGGAAGGCTGTGTTCGTGTTACTCACACAGCTTTACTGAACCTCCTTTTACGTCAGCACTGGTTTTACACTTTGTCAGTTGGCTCCTTTCACTTTTCATATTAGCCTTTATTCATCATGTAAGCTGCTTTCACTTTTCATATTAGCCTTTATTCATTATGCAAACTGATGTTAACTAGTAGCTCGTGGCTTAGTGATTATTTATGCTTTGGTGTACTTCTGTGTCCATAAAAAAAAAAAAGTGTGAACTGGAAAACCTTAATAACCTTTTATTCAAAATTCTCATGTTGAAGTCGGGTTGCCCAGAGAAGTTGTGGATGCCCCATCCCTGGAAGCTTTTAAGGCCAGGCTGAGTGGGGCTCTGAGCAACCTGGTGTAGTAGGAAGGGTTGGAACTCGATAATCTTTAAGGTCCCTTCCAACTCTAACCATTATATGACTCTGTGATTCTAAGTCGTGCAGGACAGAAAGAGGAGAGGAAAGGAAACAAAGAGAATAAATGCTCCTTTGAAAGTCCATATTTTGACTGGCCAAACAGGTCAACGGTCCTCTGTTCACTGGCTGTGCAATACATGTACAATTCTAGTCCAAAAGCATATTTATTATTCTGTTTAAATCCTAGAGGACTTAGAATCATAGAATCATGTAGGTTGGAAGAGACCTTTGGGATCATCAAGTCCAACCATCAGCCCTACTCTACAAGTTCTCCCCTACACCAGATCCCTCAACACCACATCTAATCTACTCTTAAACACAGTCAGGGATAGTGATTCCACCACCTCCCTGGGCAGCTGATTCCACTGACTGACCACTCTCTCAGTGAAAATTGTTTTCCTAAAGTCAAAACNTGGACACAGTACTCGAGGTGCGGCCTCACCAGTGCTGAGTACAGGGTGACAATTACCTCCCTAGTTTTGCTGGTCACACTATTTTTCATGCAAGCCAGGATGCCATTGGCCTTCTTGGCCACCTGGGCACACTGCTGGCTCATGTTCAGCTGCCTGTCGACCAGCACCCCCAGGTCCTTTTCTGCCAGGCAGCTCCAGCCACACTTCCCCAAGCCTGTAGCGATGCAAGGGGTTGTTGTGGCCCAAGTGCAGGAACTGGCACTTGGCCATGTTGAAGGCCATGCCATTAACATTGGCCTGTCTATCCAAGGGTATTTTTCATGACAAAGGAGAATAAGAGGTAGTAAGTGGCTCATGCAGGCAAATATATGTTTCCTTGTGTAAGGTTCAATTAAATATGCATGCAAAGTGCCAGACATCTAGAAATGAGGAAGAGAAGATGCAGCACAATGTTATTTTTTTCCTTTCAATATTGAAATGCTGAACTTATTTTTTAAATTTTGATACATTCCTACAGGTTTACAGAACTACACCTTTCCTGTAAAGGAAATAATACCTGGACATTGGCCTGTTCACCACAACTATCCTATGGCTCCTATGGCTGGAGTCCATAATAGGGAGTTAATGGGTAAGGATGATTTAACTTAGAATATCCATCTAAACTTGCATCTATTCTAAGGTCCATTCTGATTTTCTAATTTCTCCCACCTGGAAGTTGACTATGCCTATCTCCCTTCTTCTAAGGACAAAAAAAAAATCACATGGTTTGTGCTCATCCAGGAGAAAATGGACAAAATGCATTTCCCAGCCATGTGTGACATTTTTTATAGCATGTAACTGCAGTGTAATAAACACAAGTCTCCTGCTGTCTTTAGATCTGTTTGGCACTGAGAGAGAGAGAATGGCAACAAATGCTTGGTATAACTTTTGACAAAAGCAGAAGCCTTTGTAATTGGTGTTTTCTGACAACAAAGACCCCTGTGAGGGTGGAAGGAGGACACTGAATTGATGCGCTGAAAAGCTCTCTGGCGGTACAAACACTTGGTGAATTCCAAATAACTGAGCATCTACTCTCATTCCTATTTTGAGAAGTTTTATCATGCTGCTTTTCATGGGTGACAAAATTTCTCAGTGGCTCCAGCAACTTCATCTTATTTGTTTTCCAGATGCAGACCTGAATTTCACAGATCTGTTCTCATGATGGCCAAAGGCTGCACTATTGAGTTTTCTCAGGATTCGTCAGGAAAGCCTGTCCACAGTAATGATGATTACCAGAGCAGCATGTGCCTAATAATTCATCAGTAATTAGACTAATCCTTTAAGAGACTATGAAGAAAAGTTGCACTGAGCTTTTTGTTGCAAGATTCTCTCTGGCTCAATATCAATATGGGACCTTTAATGTCAGACTGCAAATCTCCACAGCTGAGTAGTTGGCCTGAAATTTTCTCCTGAAAACTCTAATAAGACTGTCTTTCTATACTTTCCTACTTTTCTTTAAATGCTGGAAAAAAAATATTCTTTCTTCAAGTATAAGCCAATCACAATGTGAGCTGTATGTCAGCAAGTTTCAATACTCGGTATCTCTTGGATATATTATATCTCTTGGTAAGAAATTCCAAGTAGGAAAGTCTTCACTGACTCCATTGATCATTCTCTTTCATTGTATTCAGGATGAATTTATCTTTTCCTGAAAATTACTTGCCTAATCCAGCTTCTCTTAGAGTCAGAGCTACCAAGCTTAGCAAACCTGGCAGAGGAAGACCTGGCATGTTCCTAAGTCAGACCCTACATGATCTCCACAAGTAGTTGGGAGTATTTAAGATGCTTTTGCCTCTGCTGTGCATCCATGGGTGATTTTGACTTTTGCCCTGGCTATTTGTCCAGACTTGAGCATTCTGACAGCTGGAACTAGTAAGTACCCAGAAATAAAAAGAGGGGGTATTTCATGAAGTTTTAGGGGGCGCAAATTGCTGCTACTGGAGAGAGACTATGGGTGAACGTGTCTGTACTTCAGTTTTTAAACCAAGTTTTTTTACTTTACTTCTGGAAGAAGCAAGCTTTGATTTTAAAAAGTTTCTGCAGCAATATTAAACACTGCCCATCTATCTACAGTGCTACCTCTTATTGTAATATTCATATCTCATCATGGCATCCAACTTTCTCTTCCTCCCATATAACTGCATCACCCTTCTCAATGGTACTGGTAAATTTTTATAAACCCTGAAGGCAGTGTTAGAAACAGTCTAAACTTGACTAGAGTGAGATAGAAATGCTAGGCAATATTTTACACTGTCGGCAAAGAAGCCCTAGAGAGAAAAATATAGAGCTGAGATACAAATGTGGCCTATAAGGAGAGGGGCTTTTATCAGCATCTGGGGGAAGTATTAGAAAGAAGAAAAAAAAAAACCTCCCTGAAAATCTTTCATACATCTTCAGCGTTACTGCACTCAGAAGTTTAACTATTCCAGAATACCACAGAGCTTTTTATAAGGCAGATAAATCTAATTATGTTAGCCTTCTGCTGATTTCCCTGTTCAGCACATATGAACAGATGTCAGGATAATCTCATGAGTCTTTGCCGTGTGCTGCATCTCACTAACATGGAAGGCCTCACTGTGGAAAACCCCAGTGTACCGGGAGGCCAGTGCTGGAGTGGAATTTCAGCAACGCAGAGACCGTGTTCTCTCTCTGCACCTGAAGGGGCTGAACACCCACAAACACATGCTCAGAGCACGACAGTTTTCGATTAAGTCGCGCTGTACATGGTCTTTATCTGGGCAGCAGAGTAGCAAGAATGTTTCGATGCCCTCTTAGATAAGAAGAGCTTTTTCTATTTAATTGACTTTATGTATTAGCCATTCCTTTCAAGGAAAGGATTCTTAGTCAGACTTTAATTCTAGGTCGATGTCTCACACAAACAACTTGTCTGGGTTGAGATCTGGATTCCATGATTATGCTGCAGAGTACTGCCTTGCAGCCTTTCAAAGGAGAGTTTGTGAACCACTGTGGTAGCAAATGCTGTAAGAAAGAATTCGGTGGAATTATCTGCTCTCAGGCCCAGGATGAAGAGCTGAAAAGAACAGACAGTGTTAGAAAAAAAAAGAGCAGATGGTCAAAAATCAGCTTTTACAGAGCTCTTCTTACCGCTGGCCACGTGTTAAAACAATGAGAAGCTGAATTAAAATATGCCAAGAGAAATAGTCTCAGCTGTTCTAAATACCACTTTCTACTCTCTGGGCGTTTGAAAGCAAATTATATTTACATCCATTTTATGCAGATAAATGCCTTTATGCTATCAGTACCACTTGAATTAGCCTTAGTGAAGATTCAGATCTTTCTCCTTTTCCCAAGTGTTGTGTCTTGGGATGAGGAAGAAGAAGAAAGGCATAAACATACTTATAAAAGAGAAAAAAGCCATGCAAAAGCCCTGATCTTTTCCTTCAGACTTTCTTGTTATATTATGGTGTGTCCTAAAGGTTAGTGTTCCTTCTCTGGCAGGGGGATTGGACTAGATGATCTTTCAAGGTCCCTTCCAATCCCTGATATTCTGTGATAACTAATCTCTTTCACCTAACAGGAAAATTATTATAATCCTCAAAACCTAAGATTAGATTGCTGCAGCAGTTACATATTTACCATGGCTAGAAAAATGAAAGCATCGATTTCTGTGGCAGCGTGCTGCTGGAATCAGATTCATGTCTGTGAAGTCAAAGAGATCACAGACCAGTGCATTTGTCATTAGAAGTGTTGGTAATGGGCATTTCTCAACTTTTGGAATGCTTGAATTATATTACTGTGTAGCATTGCCTTCTCAGAATTAGAGACAGCCAGTATGTAACACATCATTTAAACCAATCTTCTACCCAGCTTCCAGTTTTACACAGCAATCATAAATTCAAACCACGGTCTACAACTGTGATGACTGTGACACTTAGAAAATATTTATACACAGAGAATTTGAAGATCCTCACTTTTCTGATACTTTCTGATGACTCTGTAAAACCTTTCCATACACACACACACACAAATCTCAAAATCAAACAAAAAAATCTTGATCCATCACTATGTATGCGAGCCCATGCATTTTTCAGCCCACTGTTTGCTTGAGTCATTCTTGCCTGTATGAACTCTCAAGATGTTAAGTTCTCAAGAACAGATCCTGGTAATACAGGGAGCAAACTTGGTCTAGGAAAAGGTTATAAAACTGTGCTCCAAATTCATATTTGTTTGTACCCTTAATTTGAGATCACATTTGACTATTATGAATCATTAGAGTAACTTGAACGATGAGTCACCAGAACATGATGACAGAAGAGTTACGTTTCAAGGAAAACATGAATATTAAGCTCTGACAAATTTTAAATAAATGGTAGTATAATCAGAATGATATGTGTTATTCTGTGGGCAGTTACACTCCCGGGGTCCCATTTAAGATCAGACTCTGCTGTTGTTTGCATTGGATAGTAGTTAATTAATTACTTGCAGAGTTTCTCTCTGTTACAGTCTGTAAATCAGGTGGGTTTTTTTTTAATATATTGCCTTGAGGCCGTGATCAGTGTTATCTTTAATTACTTTATGATATTTGGAGACACCGTTGTGATAAAATCCTAAGCATTGCAGTAGTTAATACTAGTTCAAGTGGGAGTTCACTGCTTTCTGTTGCCTTTTTCTCAGGTGGAAAGCAGGTGGCAGTATAGAGGTATTGAGTTCCTAAGCATCCAAACTAGAAAGACAACCAAAAGAAGGCGAACAAAACATTCTTGTGGGCAGAAGGAGGGGTTTGCACCCAGTATTTATTATGAGCCCTTGAACTTTATGAAATTGGAAGATCAAATTCTCTATTTCGCAGGACAGAGTCCCTATCCTGGCTTTTAAATGCAGATCCATCCCCAGTATGGTCAGAGGTAGAGACTTCTCCCACCCACTTAGGTTCTGGCCAGAAGCTTTATCAAAACTTCATAAACCCCAAAGCTGCATCTTCAGATAAAAGAAAACATGAAATGAAAATATCCTGTTTTCCATAATACATTGGTCAATTTGCAACAGCATTGGAGATTTCAGTGACTGGAGCTTTGGTAGAAGAAAAATTAGATGGACCAAACGAAAAGGAGGCCCAATACTACTACTACTACTGCTGCTGCTTCTTGATGAAAAAGTAGAAATGTCAGAGCATGGATGGGAGACTGACATTGCCAGAATTTGGATAGAAAAAGTTAGGTTTAAGGTGAAGCCTGAATTATATTCACTGCTTGCTGCTGAAGAAGCAGACTCACCATTAAGGGATGCACTAAGATCAAAGATCCATAGAAGCCCAGACTGGTTCAGAAGACGTTTCAGAACCTACAGTAGCCCAGTGTCCTGTCTCCAGCAGAGGACAGCAGTAGTTGTCTGCAGCTGCCCCTGCAGAAAATGGGCTGTAAGAAAAACTGCTGAGAAAGAGAAAATGATGGGCCTGGTTCTTGAGCATGTTTCCACCAGCCCAAGTTATTGCCACAGATGTGTTAGTACAGCAGGTTGTACCGTACAGAGAGTCTCCGGCGTCTAAATCACAGAACACTGAATACCTTGCAGTAGCTTGTAAAATGTTTAGGATCTTTAGCACAAAAGACCAGAAACAACAAATCTTTACTGTGTTAAAGGAGAACAGGAGAAGGCAGAGGAAATCAGTCCCAGGAATTTGTTAGATAAAATGCTCAACTGATTGTAGGAGTCAATCTCTTCCAATTCATACATTTGATCAGTGGTTTAACCACAAACAAGAGGCAGGAAACATAGTCCTGCTTTTCCAATACTGCTGACTGGCCCACGCTGTGTTCTATCCCTGGTGCTTCAGAAAGGGGCCACGTGAATAAATCTCAGGAACTTTGTTATTCCTTAAAGGTGCAAAAGTCTTCCAGCTTCCAGACAAGCAGCAAAGCGCTGAAGCATGGAATTAATGATATACAGTAATTATTTGTTTTGGCAGCGCAGCAAAGACAAGATAGCAAAGACTTTATTCAGTCAGTTGAACTACTGAAAAGGTTTTATTACATTCACTCAGCTCTGTCTTGAAACAAAAAAAAGGCTTCTTGCCACTACTCCAGTCAAAAAGCTGCTCCAGACCCTTCACTACTCTGATGATTTGAGCCTCCTGATACCAGCCTAAATTCACCCATGCTTGGCATATACTCATGTGATGCTGCAGGAAAACTGGCATTTAATTGAAATAATTGTTTTCTTTCCGTGATACTTGTTTCCATGGAATACGTTTAGGGAGCTGTCTCTTCACTTTATATTGCTAAGCCAGAAATGGCAGACTTTCAGCACAGTGGATCATCCTGTCAATCCTTTTCTCTTTGTGTCTGCTTGACCTGATTTTTTCTGAGCATAGGTGTCCCTCACAACCTGCTTCCATGGGGGGCAAGCCCCAAAGAAATGGNTCTCCCTCTCCTTTTCCCTTTTTTTTTTTTTTCAGAAAACCAGCACTTTAAAAAGGAAAATAACCAAAAATAAATGTTTTGCTATTATTCATATTTCATAAACAAATATGCATTTTTTTAAAACTTGAATTGAAAGGAAAAAAATGGAAAGGGCCTGGTCTGGGTTACATCTTGGTATAAGTCTTTTCCAGCTTAAGCTCCACTGTCTGTGGAGTTTATGAAAGGCTTACGTTCTGCTGACCCTATATCTCACTGTGTGCCCTTCTGTTCTGGCCTGTTCTCTCTCCTGACACATTCTGCCT
>VZTM01034135.1:23991-102107 GCA_013400555.1 Jacana jacana | reverse complement strand
CTTTAACTAGAAGAAATGATCTACATGTTTATGGGTCTTGTGGGACATTCTGTGGGACCTTTATCTTAGCATAGCTTGACAGAGGTCAAATGCCTCAGATATAAATAAGGTTTGTGCTACTGATGGTGTCTTTTTTATTAAGTGCTGTAGTCAGGATGCATCAAGTTCTAAAAAGGCATTATCTTCTGGTCTGTCCAGAATGGATCTAATGGGTATATTAATTTTAATTGAATGATAGGCTGTGGGAGAGAAAGAAGTGAGGGAAGAATTTCCAGATGCTATAATTTTGAAGCCGTCTGAGATGTTTGGGAGAGAGGACCGATTTCTCAATCATTATGCAAGTATGTATTCTTGAAACATGGTTTTATGTTATGTACGATTTATATGCCTGCCTATGGAGAACCCAGGGAAAATGTGAGTTTGCTTTTGAAAAGCAGAGAGATATGTTATGATCAGAAATGTGCTGTATTTTCTTGGGTAAAGAAAGCACAATAATTTTTCATCTTATGACTGAATTATTTCTGAATCTAGTTAGACATTACTGTTTGATTCCTTTCCCTGGGGTGGTGGTGTACTACTGGTTTTTTATTTAGGTTCTTCTGAGATCTCAGCTCAGAAGTATTTTTTCAAGGCGGTAATGGTGGAATATAAAAATTGACCTGAGTTCTGGGCCCAGAAGCAACAGTAATGACTGGTATGTCACCAGCAAAATTGCTGGAGAGGGTAGAGCGGAATCTTTCTCTGTCTTGAGGTATTTCTGAACCACTCTAGGTAAAAAACCAGAAAATAGAGCCTCCTGTAATTGTTAATAAAAACCCTAACTGTGCACTGAAAACAGCGTTACTGAAATTAGATGGTAATTCTTCCCAAACTGTTGTTTGTTTGGTGATGATTTTTAAAGTTAGCTTTCAGAAGAGATCCACACTCGGCATAGAGCGGAGGGTACTGGTTATTTGTTTACTGGGAGGTTTCACAGCTTTTATTCTCAAGTCATGTACGTGTCTTTCTCCCAGACATGCGCTGGTTTGGTGGTGTGCCTCTTATTTCTCTCGGCAAAAGAACAGTGAAGCAACCGGTGTATGTAAGTTTTCAATGAAACAGGACAATCCCTCGTCCCCTGTGTGTGTGTGTGTGTGTGTGTGTGTATTAGGGTTTTTTTTTTTTCCTTTTCCCCTAGTAAATCACTTCTGAAGGACGAGTGTGTGCATGCCTTCCTTTTTTCTACTGGTACTTGTCTGAATTTGTTTCTTACAGGTGGTTGATGTAGCAAAGGCAATTATTAATGCAATTCAGGATCCCAACGCTAAAGGAAAAACATACGCCTTGGCTGGGTAGGTTACTTTTCTGATTCTAATTAATTCAAGTACTTCTTTCTGGTGTCACTTTTTGGCATGCTGCACAGTACATTTAATTTCTCCATCCATGCACACAGTTTGAGCTGCAGTAAATTCCACCTCCTTTTTGGGAGGAAAAATGACTCAAGCTGTTACTGTGAGTACTCTGAAAATCCTAGTTTAGGCCCCATTGCATTTAATGTTACGTGTATGCACACAAAGAAATAGGCAGTTTCGGGAAACATGCTAGACAACAGAGATTTGGAGAAAATTCTGCTAAAGCTGTGTGGGAACAACCTGGAATTAGGATGGATAGAGACTGTGGATTGCTTGAAATGTTTTGTGTACCGAAGCTTCAAGTCAGAATACAGTGTCAGCATTAAGAATAAACACCATGGCAAATGCCAAGGTAGTGGGTCTGTGTTTTGATCCTGTAACAGAGCTGAAACCAGTCTGCATCCAGTGTATGTGGTAAAAGGATTCATTAATTAGTCAAGATGCAAATGGATACATTTGACTAATTGATTAGCCAAGATACAAGCAGTGCTGAACAGGTCTCCTTTTTTCTGTTGCATGGATATCTCCTCCCCCCTTACACACTGAAAATGTGCATAGGATTGGGATTTTGCAAAAGGCTTATCTGAGAGTACAGTACTTTTTCCATGGTTTTTTTTTTTTGTGACACTGTTGCAGTGACAGCTTTTAATTCACATAGTGCAGGAATAGTCTATGGTTTCTCTTTTACTTGTGTGATGTCACTTTCTTCAATGCTGTAACTGAGCTGTTGAGGAAGATGCTATCCTGGTGCTGGGCTAGGTATGCTGGTGTTCTGGAAAAGGCAACAAGCAGGTCTTTGCATTCTTTTGGGTCACATTGAGCAACTTCTGCTCAAAAACTAGCACAATAAGAGAAAGATGATGATGATGGTCTGAAAGGACTACTAAGGCAACAGCAAAGTTATAATAAGTAACTTGAAGTTGCTTTCCGATCACTGGGATGATATGAAGTGTCACACTAAAGAACAAGTGGAAGCAAATGCTAGACAGCCATTCAAACCCACTTTTTTCATCAAAGAGAATAGATATGTAGATGACAGAATGACACAACTAATGCAAAACCAGAACATGTGACATAGGTAACCCTTTGAGTATTTTATCTTGCGGGGGCAAACTTGGAGGTCTGTATCCAAAGCTGCCTGCCACAAGAGGAAGCTCCAACTGCAGGAGAAATTGAGATTTGCTCACTAAATAGAATAGTATTTGCAGCCAAATGGAAGGGCAATTGGCTAAAATTTGAAACTATTCTTACAGTTTCGAAGTCCCATTTTTTTTGACAACTTACAGAGGGCCAGACATTCAGTACCCAAATTTCAGAGGCAGGGGTTCAAGCAAGAATGCCTGGCTCTCACTGCAGGAATAAAAGAGTTTCAAGCACTGAAACACTATGACTGAAAAGGCTTAGAATAAATGATGGTCTAAACTGAAGATATGAATCAGTGTTGGGGAACCAAAGGAACTCTGCAGCATAACCCTTGACTAAAGCTGTATGAGATGCTTTTTTATTGTTATAAACGGTTACCAGTTTGAGTTTAAAATACTCACTTTGTAACATTCTATTTCTGGTTTTGGGTTTTGGATGGTTTGTTTTTGGTTTGGTTTTTTTTTTTTTCCCTTCCTACTGTATGGTGGAATAGAGTTTTAAATGTGACTGGTGTCATTGCTATTTCTGAATGACTGAAGATTTGGGATGGTGTGTTTTAAACGTGTTTCCCTCTTTCCCTGATGGCATTGGTTTTGCTTCATCCACTTGTTAAATCTTCTGTCTTAAATGTTGATGCTTTCTAGAGCTTCCTGTCTGCAAATATTGTGATTAAGGTAATGACACTTTCTAGGTGTCATTAGAACAGAATGATTTCTATTTTAGAATAGAATTCTATTGCTGGTGAAGTTGTATTGTTAATGTTTGGCAATTTGTAAAGGAACAAATGGTATTTATCTCATGATCACATTTTTAAGTTTGGCTATAGTATATATCTATACATGGTTCTTACATGTCTAGATAAAAGTGAATTTGGCTTATACCACCTTTGGGTAGGCATGAAGATGTTTTAAGTGTAAGGGTGAAAACAGTTTCTATTAAACTACTGCAGGTGTGCAGAAATCTGACCACTTCCTTCCCTCCATCTTGAGAGGGGGAATGTGCCCTTTTGGGGGAATTTAGCTGAGTTTATTCCTCTTGCTTTTGAAGAGAATAGTATGTTCTTAGTTGTGCAAAGTCAAGTGAAGCAATTTCTTTCCAGCTCTTTGCTACCAGAAGTGGTTTTCTTAACAATCCTTTCTTAATTTTACCATTTGCTTGCTGGCTTCTTTCTATTACAAACTGCCAATTGGGCTTGTACAAATTCAGTCCTGGTCCAGCATTTGGCCAATAGCCTCATGCCCCATCCAGCTGCTTACTTCCCCTCCTGAACAGGACAGCAGGAGGAAATACCATGAAAAACTTGATGGGTTGAGGTCAAGGCAGGGAGATTGCTCACCAGTTACTGTCATGGGCCAAACAGACTCAACTTGAGGAAAAATTAAATTTACTGTGAATTAAAATGTATTTGAATGGTGAGAAGTAACAACAAAAAGACTAAAACAACACATTTTCTGCTGCCCTCTTTTCCCATATTCCCATTCTTCAGTCCTTCACTCTTCCTGAGTGGTACAGAAATATATGGGAATGGCAGGTTATGGTGTCAGTCCATAACGGCTCTTCTCTGCCCCTTCTTCCTCCTCACGTTGTTCCCCTGCTCCATCATGGGCCCTTCCATGGGCTGCAGTTCTTCAGGGTAAACCTGCTCTAGCATGGGCTCTCCAGGGGCTGCAGGGGAGCCTCTGTTTGACTTCCTGGAGCATCTCTTACCCTTCATGCTCCTCTCACCTTGGGATCTGCAGGGCTGCTTCTCATACTTTTTCCTCCTCTTTGTGTGGCATTTTTGTTCTTTCTTAAATACATTTTCCCAGAGGTGCCTTCTTGTCTGAGGGGCTCTGCTGTGCCCTGCAATGTGTCTATTGGAGCTAGCTGCCTGGCAAAAGGTAGCCCCAACCTTTGCCCAGAGGCCACCTCTGCAGCCCTTGCCCCCAGCTGGTTGCCTGGGCATCAGCACCCAGCATGGTGGCAAAACAATTTTACAATTTGTGACTTATGCTGTTAACCATCACTGGTGTCAGATGATATGTTTTTCTAACTTAATCCCTCTCTATTTCAAACAGTACAGAATCTGGAGACTAAAATTTGTTTCCCCATCATGAGTAAAATGACAAATCGGGCAAATCATTTGGATTAAAGAAAACAGGGCCTTGGTAGGCTTGGGATATGGAGGCCTTTTAAAATGTTTGTCTCTTGCTGCCAATGTATACACCCAACATACCTGTAATGTTTGATGTTTTTTCTTTTCAGACCTAAGAGATACCTCCTTTATGACATGGTAGAATACATCTACGCAGTTTGCTTTCGAACCTTTCTTCCCTATCCGCTTCCTCGTCCTCTCTATCAGTAAGTGGGACCCTTCCTTCACTAAGAACTCGGGATCCACCAGGCAGGCACAGAAGCATTATTAACCATTGCATCAGTTGTTTAATGTTGTCAACTCTTTAATGTGATAGGATTGTAGAAACTGAGTTTCCCTAGGTGCTCATTAGCTGCTTTGAGTTCAGGCACAGGCCTGCATTTGATGAGCTAGTAAATGAAAGGTGTACTTGTAATAAATTTAACTATTTATTCCGGACTCATTGAATGGCTTTGCTGAGTCAAGAAGTAGCTAGAGGTCCTAAATAGAGACAATTGGTAGCAAACTAAATAAACTTGTCATGGTACCACAGGGAAAATCTGTGTGTCTTGCTGACCATAGGCCCTGACAGACTTTCCTGCAGCAGCTTAAGGTATTGCTACTGTCAGCTGTCCTTCTAGTCTGGTGAGTGCTGCCACCTTGGAAACAGAGTTGGGATAAAGATGGGTATGGGTATTGACTGACGTTTCTAGTTCAGCCCCTTGTATTGATTTGAGCTAGTGTTGGAGATGAGTTTGTATTGAGATGTTGGCCTGGGAATGGACCCTGGAACGCATCTAGTGGAGGGCCATGAAGATGATCCAGAGGGATGGAACACCTCTCCTGTGAAAGACAGGCTGAGGGAGCTGGGCTTGTTCAGCCTGAAGAAGAGAAGGCCGTGGAGACCTTGTAGCAGCCTTCCAATATCTGAAGGAAGCCTACAGGAGAGCTGGAGAGGGACCCTTTGTCAGGAAGTGTAGTGACAGGACAAGAGGAAATGGCTTTAAATTGGAAGAGGGGAGATTTAGATTAGATACTAGATAGAGACTCTTTCCTGTGAGGGTGGTGAGACACTGGAACAGGTTGCCCAGGGAAGTTGTGGCTGCCCCATTCCTGGAAGTGTTCAAGGCCAGGCTGAATGGGGCTTTGAGCAACCTGCTCTAGTGGGAGGTGTCCCTGCCCATGGCAGGGGGGTTGGAACTTGATGATCTTTAAGGTCCCTTCCAAGTCTAACCATTCTCTGAATTTGAGCAGTACAGTTACAAGCATGCACTTCTTTGTGATATGAAGGCAGTAACATCTTTTAGAAGATATTAATAAATGGGGACGTAATAAGAGTTTGGCTGTATGTTTTGGCCTCAGGGGGCACTGAGGATAGAAACTGATTTGCTGAATTGCAGTTACTGAGTAATAGTGCATGAACAAGTGCAGTATAAATCTGAGCCTAGGCCTAGTCCTTAAGGCATAAACACACTCTTTTGATGAGCTACCTCAAACAGCAAATGCTGTTTTAGAAACTGCCCTCAGCATGCTTGAGTTGTGTTAATGTGCTGGTACTCATTCTCCTCGATTTTGGTACAATGCAGTCTAATAAGCTAAAAAAGTCACCAGTGTTAGAAGCCTCCTACCAATCTGCTACTAAGACTCAACACTGGATTCATGTGACCAATGGCGAATAACACTAGAACATCTTAAACTGTTGTGACTGTTTCTGAATTGGTTGTAGAGGCATCAGGTTAACATGTCTCAGCTGCCACAAGGCAGCTTTTTTGAAAAATAACTAACTCTGTGAGTGATTATTAGTTTTATTCACACTTGCTGCAGTCCATGTTGTGTTTTTTTCTTTATTGTATATTTTTGAGAAAAGAGTGCATCTAAAAGGGTGATAAGCGTTATTCTGCTTATGTGCAGTAATTTAGTAACACCGTAATCTCCCAGGTGAGCACTTCAGTAAGAGAATCTACCTTGAATACTGTTGGACCCAAGACACTGACCAAGGTTTGTAGTGTTATTTTCTTTTCTTTTCTCTGCCAGATTTTCTTTCTTTCACGAGAAACTTCATTTCTGGAAACTGCAAATATACTAATCCTCACCCTTTTTATAGATGCAGATTGCTCCAGATTCCATCATCTTGTTTGTACAGCTGGTAACTCATTTAGTTGTCAGCAAGCATGTTTTCTCATGGAGGCATCGAATCAAACTTTCTGACTAATTGGATTACTATCTACTCTACTAGGGAGCAGAGTTTGGAGGAAAGGCGGGGGCAAGACCTCTGGTGTGTGAAGAGTTGGATGTGGAGGTTTATTTTCGCACCCATTAATGCTCATTTTTATTTCTAGATATCTGCTCCTCCATTCCCTTCCAAAGCAAAAGCAAAGTTCAGTAGCAAGCAGTTGAAGCTACCAGAAACACAACTAAAAACTTTCTGGCTGGCACATTCACTACTTTAATGAAAGCATGGCTTGCAAGAACAGCTAGAGAACAAGCTCTTGCTCACTGTCTATTAAGTGTGAAGTTTTTTTACCAGAACTTATTATCTTCTGTGTATCTGGATAATGACTATACTTTTGCACTAATCTTTCTGATTGCAGTTTAGTTGCAAGATTCTTTGAGATAAGTCCATTTGAACCATGGTTAACACGGGACAAAGTGGACCGGGTAAGTGTAGGACAATCCACAAGTTCTTCAGAAATGTTTCATTGTGTATTTGTAACTTGCACTTGTAGTTTAGCATTCAAGGAGTGCTGAAGTATGTGTACATTGTGTAGTGTAGTGCTTCAGTCAATTCAGTGGCTAGCATTTGATCAGAAAGAAGTGCTTTCAGGCTGTCTGGATACTACAAAAAATTAAACTTTTAACAGTGTCTGTACATAACCTTCCTCAGAAATGGTTATAGTTCCTGCCATACAATCGATGCAGCTACTGTTCTGCAATCTCTCTCAACTTATTTGTCCAGAACTGTTACAGTGCCAAGGGCACACACAGTCAAAGGAGTCTGGAGATACCCCTGGAACTGTCTTACAAAGACTTAGTAAGAGAGAGGGACTAACAGTATTCTTGTTTAAAAGGCATCCTTATGGTGTAATCTTTCCACTAGTATTGGTGGAGGAATAGTTAACATATTTCTCTAGATATATTTAAGAAGGGGGTTGAAACAATTGGTGAGAGGGTTAGGTAGCAAGAAGTAAGATGATGAGGTCAGGGAAAGGGCTTAGCTTTCTTAATTGGTAAAAGTGGTCAAGGCCACATGCTTTGCTGTGCCCATGTCCCTTTCCCCCAAAACACGTGCTATTGACAATAGCAAAACCAAAGTAAAGGTTGGATGTGCCATGTGCAGCTAACTGATGCAAGGGAGTGTTACCCACTTCTAGCTAACTAGATGCATTAAAATCACTTACACCATCCAGATAATGGTATTTTTAACAGCTCGAGTTGAACTGACAGTGCTGGATGCAGCCCAAATTCTCACTTACATTAGAATGCCTTTCCCATTAACATGTTGCAACTTCATGTTTATTCGTAACTTCTCAGAGTCTCTAAGTGGGGGTGGAGAAATACCTTGCAAAAAACCAACTGTAAGTGAGGAAAAAGTAGTGACTTAGCAGGTGTTAATGTCAAAACAGTTGGTATGTGTGTAGGTTAGCAATGGTAGGGTCATGCACTTTAACAGGCTCCAAGCTTGCTGCTCTCTGAAGGTTGCAGGTACTCTCCCAATTATTTTGCAGATTTGGAGTTTTAATGCCCTACTTATGATGCACATTATCAATTGTCTTTTTTTGACCTGATTGTCCCCAAAACTAATTTGAGAGAGTCTACTGTCATGAATCTGGGAGAACTGGCTCCTGTACTTAAAGCTGCTTACTGAATAGCCGTAAGCAGTTAATTTATATGTTTACATTCCTCCAGCTGTGAAATAAGCCAGATTCCTGTTCTGTTTAGAAATAATTGTGAAAAATTGTAGATAGCAGGTAATAAAGGATTTATGCTTATTCACAGCCTAGTGCAAACCTTTCCCCCTTCCCCCATACTAGAGAGAGTTGGCATTGTAGTTCTGTTGGCTATCTTGACCTAGGATGTAGATGTAACATCTCCTGCAAACCCTACTTCTAGCTGCCTTTTTAGTTTGTAGAGTGACATTTGGTGAAATAAGCCTGAACCAGATAACTAAAAATACTGCAGTTCACTTATAGTGTGGGCAGTGTAAGAGGGAGTTTCTCCATGTCACTTCTGTGTCTGGTTGTTCCTCTTTCCCAGTTTTTCATCCTTAAGCAATCTACACATAGCAAGGAATAATAGCATAAGAGAAATGCCTGGTTTTTAAGATTTAGGTCATATGTGTTGCAGATACAGCAATAGAATTAAATACTTGTTCTGCAGAGGAGCCTGTAGTAAACTATGAACAGAGAAAAACAACTTAATGATGGTGATAATTCATCATGCATTTTCTTGACAAAGCAGAATGTATACAATTGCAGTGCAAATATGCATTTACAAGCTTGGCCTACTTTTGTAGTTGCAATGTAGTAGTCTTCCTCATAATGTGTAACCTGTGGAGAGAAAATGATGACACTTCCTGGATGTCACACCACTATTTATTCCTGAATCTCAGTCTAAAGCCTGAAGGACTTTTTTTGCCAGACACAGAACATCTTATCTCCTGTTGAAGTAAAGTGGGTACTTAATATCTTGTACAATTACACTTCCCAAGGAACTGTGACTGACACATAGCTGGCTGAGTCCATGCTTGTGTTCATACTTCTTCATATCCATTACAAGATGCAGCAGTGCATTGTATTTTCAAGGTTCTTTCTTGGGGGAAATGGTCTTACATTGGCAGTAAAATACCCCAAGAGCTGCTATCTATAGAAAAATATTTTGAAGCTTACTAAAGTTTTTCTAGTCCTTAGGGTTTTATGCTAGTTTGTTGCCATAAAAGAAAAAAGGTGACTTGAGGTATAAGTACACAACACTATTTTTAGTACTTGAATAGTTGCGGTGGGTGTAATGCAGTTCGTTGCACATTATCAATTCCATCTCTTTGGTTTTTTTTCCTTCTTCTTTTTCCTTTTTAAAGTTTCACACAACAGACATGACATTTTCTGACCTTCCTGGTTTGGAAGACCTGGGTATTCAACCAACATCACTAGAACAAAAGGCAATTGAAGTTCTGCGCCGTCACCGCAGATACCGCTGGTTGGATGCTGAGCTGGAGGAAGCCAAACCAGCTAAGACATATCCCATGTAACAGTTGATTAGGTGGTTACTTGACACTTCTTAAACTGCCTTTGTATGCCCCAATTTGTTTGGAGAACTGTGTACATATTGAGTAAAATATATTAATCATGTAAACTATATTTCACCAGTGTTGTCTTTTTAATTACAGAAGGCTGTCATTGAAATGCAATTTTTCTCTTTAAAAGGTCATGAAAGCAAATTTACATACTGTTGCTTAGCTCACGAGCGTTAAAATAGTTTGAAGGTGTCTTAACATCAGTCAGTTTTTCCCTGGGCTCTCACAGCAAGCGTATCACTGAGCTTTAGTAAGTGCTCAAGTGGTTTGAAGGACGTTGCAGTTCAGGACTACATGGCCTAGGTCACATGCTCCGATAGGGAGAGGTGGTACTGCTGCCCAGTCAGGTCATGAGGTCTCAGACAAAACCCCATTTTTAAGTTCTTGACTTCCCTGAGCTTTGTTTTCTGCCCTGAGCAGAACTATTATTGAGAATATCAACAAAATGGCACAAGCTGTTTCTAAAGCATCAATCAGACATGTAAACAAGTTACTATATGTCATCTTATTCCTTGTGATTATTATGTGCTGTGGCTCATAGACAAGAGGAAACGTGTCATTACTTCCATTTTTTATGGAGAGTCTAATTACTTCCAGATGCTCAAAGCTTTTATGTGCTTGGACATCACCTTTCTTTTGGTAATAGTGCTAAGCTTTGCTTCAGGGTTAAATATTTTCAGGTGGTTTAAGACCAAAGAAAGATCCCTGCCTGAATTTGATCAGGAACTGTGCTTCCTGTTTCCATATGGAAGGAGCTGCTGGAGGATTTTGGCTAAATTTGGCAGCTGGGGTGCAACTGAGAGCTAAGTAAGTCAGTGCACAGGCCTGAGCAGAGATCTAGATCTTCTGTATGCAGTGTGTTGTTCTGATGACTTCAAGATATGAAAGAATGGATTTCTTGAATCAAGGAGTGAGCAGGGAGTTCTGGGAAAAGGCTGACTGGTTTTAAAGTGTGAGTGAGGAGGGATAAAATTAGTGACAGAACATTTTATGTTTTCACCTCCAAGCTCGCTACTATTTGCCTTTGTGAACCAGGAGAGAAGGAACTGGGACAAGTTGAACAAATGGGTATCAAAGGTAGGAGTCTAATGGTGATGGGGAAATCTGGAGACTGGGACGGAATAGGTGATGAAAAAGGAGAGTGGCAAAGAGAGAATAGAGTGGAAAGAACAAAAAGGTAAAAGTTAGGGAAAGCACAGTTAAGGGAAAGTCTCTTGATTGGATTACACTGATTGCTGGAGCCCAGTACCAGAATCTCACTGTTTCTGTGTTGTTGTCAAACTACTGTGAAACTCCTGGGTAAAGTGTTTCTTTAATCTCAACAGCGTCAACATTTTACTCTTCCACATAAAACCTACACTGCTATGTTTACTCTGTTGGGAAGAGGTAGGCTCTTGTGATAAAATGAATTTTTCATCCTACTTACTGTGTGATTCATTTGGATTCTCATGGATTGTTTATTTTTCTTTTGATAATATAAGGTCAGTTGTTTTAAAATAAATCTGCTGATTCAAAAGCTAGGGCAAACCAGAGGTGAAGTGCATATTGTTAATAATTTGATCCTTAAGCTTTATTATTTTTCTGACTGCAGGCTTTTCCCCCTAAGAACTTAGCTGTAAATAGGTAGCCTTGTTGGTGCTCATGTAATATGCGTGGCCCTCATCTTGATATATGTTCAGGAGAAACCCTGAACAGTTTCTCAAGTGCCACATAGAGAGGTACACAGTTGTTAGGATAGTCGTGCACAGATAGCAAATAGTTTATAAGCTGGCAAACTGAGCCAGAAAAAACTGTCACAGCTACTTCTGTAATGGGTGCTGACGCTGAGAATGCTTACCATAATGTCACCTATAGTTTTTTTCTTTCCTATTTAAAGCACAGCTTCAATTCTACCACAAGTCACTCCTACAGGATGCTAATGCAGACAGCCGTTAGACAGAGAACATGCAGGTGATGAATGTCCAGGAAAAGTTCCCTTTAAGCAGTTTGCTGCACATCTGATGGGAATACTAGCCAAATGGAGCATCACATTAGTGCTGAGCTGCTTGAAAGCTTCGTTTTCCACAATACTTTGCCCTCTGTAGCACTTCTGCTTCCTACCTTGTCAAAATTACAGTGTGATTTCTCACTATTTATCCTTCCAGAGCAATTTCTATAGGGGTCTTCGATGTTAACGTTAAAAAGAAAAAAGTCACTTTTTCTGTAATACAGTCCAGAATACTAAAATTAAATTTCTTCTCTGTTTTTTATCCCTCCTCTTTTATCAATGAGAGGGTCTCCCTCCTTATCCTGTCCCCAGTTTCTCAACATGCAATACTTTTCCAGCAGTTTGCAAAGTACTGAAGGTCCTTTGAAAGTGACACTTGTGTTTAACGCGGTGAGGAATGTCACTCAAAGTGGTATGGAGAGGGAAAGAGGGGGCTGTTGTTTTCCACCCTCCCCACAAGAGGTCACTGGTAGAGCAGAAAGTGGCAATGGTCTTTAAGAGTGCTGGGTGCCACCACTTTTTGCAGCTTGTCTCTTGCTCGGGTTTGCCATTTCTCATCACTCTTCCTTGCCTACATGCAGCCAGAAGGCTGTCCTGAAGAGGGATTTACGGCTCAGGCCTGAAGCTGTACATTGAAAAGTTTGGGTACAGTGGCATAATAATACATGGTGCTGTGACTGTCTCTGGCTGAAAGGAAACATTGCTTTGGTCCCTTCCCAGCACATGGTGTAATGATCTAACCTGTAGCCCACCTTCAGTCTCCTCTAGAAGGTCTTGTGAGAAAGTAGACCCTGGGCAGCATCTGCTTATGGACCAGATGAATTATTTGCACGGCTGTGGGGGTGTATTTGTGCACTTAGTGACAGTAAGGGCTGAAGAGTTGAAGATAATCATGCTGGCAGTCATGTTACAAGTATCATAGAGTCATAGAATCATTTAGGTTGGAAGAAACCCTTGGGATCATCAAGTCCAACCATCAGCCCCACTCTACAAGTTCTCCCCTACACCATATCCCTCAACACCACATCCAATCTACTCTTAAACAGTCAGGGATGGTGCCTCCATCACCTCCTCAGGCAGCTGATTCCACTGACTGACCACTCTCTCTGTGAAAAACTTTTTCCTAATGCCCAGCCTAACCCTACCCTGCTGCAGCTTGCAACCATTCCCTCTTGTCCTGTCGCTAATTGCCCGTTAGAAGAGACCAGCACCAACCTCTCTACAATCCCCTTTCAAGCAGTTGTAGAGAGTGATGAGGTCTCCCCTTAGCTTCCTCTTCCTCAAACTAAACAATTCCAATTCCCTCAATCGATCCTCATAAGCCTTGTTCTCCAGGCCTCTCACCAGCTTCGTTGCCCTCCTCTGCACTCGCTCCAGCACCTCGATATCTCTCTTGTGCTGAGGTGCCCAGAACTCAATACTCAAGATGTGGCCTCACCAGTGCTGAGTACAGGGGGACAATCACCTCCCTACTGTATGTGTATATATCTCTGTGTGTGTACATGTACATATACACACCCCACCCAACCTTGGACAGTCTGATGGAAAGTAGTATGCATTTCCCTTTAACTGAGAAGGAAAAGGAAAGGGTGCATGGGTGTCACTAAGCCATCACTTCTCACTTTGGGCACTTAGCTACCCTGAAAGGAAAAAGTGACACTTCTGCTCAGTGTCATTAATTTGAGTCAGATGCTGCCTTGGGGCACCAGTGTATCTTGGCTGATGTAAACAGGAATTGTGATACTGTGAGGGATTATTCTAATGGTAATGGTCTTATTTGTATAAATTAAAGCACTTCTGTGTTTTGATTTGGGGGGCAGGAAATATCAGTAGCTCTTGTCCTTTATTGCAAATGTCACTGCTGGTGTAATTGGTAGGTCTGAAAGGCAGTAGGTATGGAGGAAGGAGATGGCAAAAGCAGAAAACAACCCACTTTGCTTTCTGAGATCGCCATGCAAGTAGGACTGGAGGATATTTGCATTTCAGGAACAGCTTGTGTGGGTGAGACCAGTATCTGCATCTAAGGGTGGAGAGAAGGATTTGGACCTTATGCTTCTTCAAAGACTGCAGATAGCCTAAGCAGTTAGGACTCTGCATATTTATGATGAAAATATAATAATAACAACTCTTAAATTACGGTATTTTACTCCAAGTCAGAATAGGGGGTGTGCCTAGAATTAAGCCTTCCTCTCTGTCTGCTGATTTACTCTTACCTCTTAATTTTTCTATCTTGACTTCCTTGGAAAGCCTTTAAGCTTTCTCAGTTGCTTATAGGGCAGGTGATTAATGACAAAGAGCGTTCACACCAGCAGTAGTTACTCTATAGTTACCTCTCTCTCTCTGCTGTTTTCTCTTCTTCCTTTCCCCCTGCCCTAAGTGGTATGCACGGATACTCGTTATATTAAAGGAGGAGATCAGAGAACTGTTGTATTTAAAGCAATTCAAAGTGTTGTAAGAACTCAAGAATAATTCATAATGGTGTTACTGCAGCCTCTGAGGTATGGAAGCAGAAGATGAAGGACACTGACGAGATGACAAAGGAAAGCTGGAGGCAGAGCTGTGAATAGAGTGACAGTGCAGTGCTGTGGCTGCTTTCTATCCTTTTAATGACAGCCTGGGACTCTCTCACCCTAAACATCATTCTTCTTGAAAAAGCTTACAAAGGTGGCAGCATCAAAAATAAACATTTTGGAATTTGGAATAAACAAACGAGACATTTCTAAATAAAGCCAGTTCTGGATTCCTGTGAATCTCTGTTTTTACTTCACTTCATGCTTTCTTAGGCCAGTTTTGAGACATGTTTCTATTTTGGCTTGTATATAAATCAGCAACAGCTGATCTACTTCCAAGATTTTGGAGAGTGATTTAATGTTAATGGGCAAAGCTTGTCTGATTGTGGGGTGTTTTGGGGTGGGGTTTTTTTTTGAGGGAAGGGAGTTGAAGGTAGAAAACGGAAATCAGCTTTCTCATTGTCACTAGGAAGTTTCATCCAGATCCCAGGGATTTTATTGCTGGTGTTCTGATTGGTGAAGGGCATTGAGTGCCCACTTTGAGAAACACATACAGTTATGCACATGCACTGGTTTACCCTCTGTATTGCAACAGTTGCCCGGGAGTCAGAGCTACTGCTTAGCAAATGCTTTTCTAGGTTTCCCACCTCTTCTGGAACTATCAGCCAACTTTTATCCCCCTGGCTGATAAAAGTGATTTTAAGGCCATTAAATACTTTCCTCCAAAGTTTTATGTTTTGTGTGTAGGTTATATATATATATATGATAGGAGTCTTTTAATACTTTGGCTTACTTGGTGTAGCACAAAAAAATATGACCTACAAGGAAAAAAGAACTATAAGTTGCAAGATTAGTTGAGGAATTCTTGGGCTTTGGAAGTGTGAGCAGGACACAACTGTTGTTGGCACACCTACCTCCTCTCTCACATGCTGACCAGAAGACACTCACCAAGCTCAAATTATTCCTTTGGGGAAAAGCCTCTGTTAAGTCTGACACTGCAAATTCTGGCAAGTGGACAATCCTGCATGGTGTAGGCAGGAACATACGAACAATTACAGTCTATTCCAACTCCCCTGCTAAAGCAGGATTGCCCAGAGCACTTCAGTCAGGACTAGATCCAGGCAGGTCTTGAAAATCTCCAGAGAAGGGGATTCCACAGCCTCCCTAGGCAAGCCGGTTCCAGTGCTCTGTTGCCCTCACTGTAAAGAAGTTTTTCCTCATATTTGGAATGGAACTTTCTGTGTTCCAGCTTGTGCCCATTGCCCCTCGTCCTGTCACTGGGAACCACTGAAAAGAGTCTGGCTCCATCCTCCTTCAACCCACCCTTCAGATACTTGTAAGCATTAATAAGGTCTCCCCTCAGCCTTCTCTTCTCCAGGCTAAAGAGTCCCAGCTCTGTCAGCCTTTTCTCATAAGGAAGAAGCTCCAATCCCTTAATTGTCTTTGTTAACCTACGCTGGACTCTCTCCAGTAGTTCCCTGTCTCTCTTGAACTGGGGAGCCCGAAACTGGATACAGTAATCCAGTTGTGGCCTCACCAGTGCAGAGCAGAGGGAGAGAATGACCTCCCTTGACCTGCTGGCCACACTCTTCTCAGCTTCTGGTCCCTGGTCAAAGCAGAAACCCCGTGCTGTAATTGGCTTGATATGTACGTTGCCAGGACTTGATTTCACTCGCCCTGGTCACTCCAGTTGCTGACACCACTCCAGTTGCTGACACCCTTCTCTGGAGATTTTCAAGACCTGCCTGGATCTAGGTACACAGCCCCACTGACCAGTGAGATCCAGTTACTGGCACTTAAGACTTCCGAGCACACAACTGCACACAGAGTAGAGGGTCCCTCACCCAGAAATATACTTAGAAATGGAGTTTAAAAAGAAGAGAGATCAGGTGCAGGGCATGTCTAGGCAAGCATATCAATGAGCCAACCATCCTTCCATGTTTGTTCCTCCCCAAACCACCTTATATTCTCTCCTTCTCCCCCCACCTCTAGTTCCTTTCCTAAGCATCCCATAGTAAGTCTTGTCCAATCCCTAAATGCCCTTCCTAGTATCACACAGTTTGTCCCAAATCCCTAGGAAGTAACCTACCTGTGACTTGGACAGCATCTGAACTTCAGGAAACACTGTGAAGGTGGTCTCTGGCCCAAGTTGCCCAGGGGAGGTTGTGGAGCCTCTATCCTTGGAGATATTCAAAAGCTGTCTGGATGTTGACCTTGGTAACCAGCTCAAGGTGGCCCTGTTTGGGCAGGGAAGTTGGACAAAATGACCTGCAGAGATCCCTTCCAAACTCAACTATCCTGTAGTCATACCGCCTAAGAGTATTTGTGCATTTGTAATACCCAGGTCTTGGGGAGGCCTGTGAAGACAAAGAACTGCGAGTGAATAGCAAGGAGATCCACAGATCCATCTAGCCTGCCCTTTATTGCTTGAAGAAGGATATCAGCCTTTTTTTTGTGTTTGTTTTGTTTACACTTCCCTCCAACCTTTTTCTTTCACATCAGTAGAGGGATCTTGGTATACATGACTGATACTATTTTTTTCAGTGGTCCTGATTCTTCAGGTTTTGCATGGATCAGACTAAAGCTTGAATGGAATTAAAAAAAAAGAAAGGATTATACATGACTGATAGGAATTTGAGGTAATGTTTACAGCAATATGTACCTGGCATAACTGTTAAGGTTTCTGTAGCATAGGCCACAGGGCTATCTGTGGTGGAAGAAGCCATGAACTGATAAGAAAACTGCAGCCCTTAAGGCAGGAGACACCCTGAGGGGACTGCTGAGAGGGCTGAAGCCACACTTGTGGAAGGAAACACTTCTGAAGGCACGGGGTGGCCCATGGGGGACATGCACCAGGACAGGGACAGCTCTGAAGGACTGTCTTTGAGTGCACATGAACTTTGAACTTCATTGCATGAGTGGGCTTTCTGACTTCACAACAGCCCTGTACCTCCTACAGCATTGCCCCAAGAGCTCACTGAGTTCCTGTGACTCATCACACAAGCCAGTAAGAGCCATGTGCCTCCTCCTGATAACTCACAGATACATACAAGCATGCAAGTGAAAACACCTCTAAGCTGTACGTTACCCTTATGAGTTCTACGGCTCATTAGACTACGTTAATTACTTCATCTGAGCAGTCTTAGTCACATTGAGGCAATTTGGAAAGATCCAGAATCACAGACAAACTCCCACCAGCAGAAGAACACAGTTTCTTTAAGCTTACAACGGCACCCTGGAAGAGCCCACATAAAGTTATGCTATAAATCACGAACACGGGTTTTTATGTGTTATCTGGTGCACTGACTGCAAGATGAAAGAAAGACTTCATTCCTTGGAAGTTAATCCTTGATCTCTGAACCAAGAAAACAACACCATTCAGGGACCAGCCTATTTGGACTGGAACATTCATAAACTCTGTAAGTAAAATATACACGCTGCTTAACGTTTTGGTGATTAGGTTATCTAGATTTCCTGAAGGACAGAATAGCAGACAGCAGAGATAACGTTTGTTTGGGTTCCCCTAGACACTTTTGATTTTGATTTTCTTTTTCTTGCAATCTTGAAAAAGATTTGATAGCTTCTTTACTTACACATAAAACAATTAAGTCTTTCACAGTCATATTGGTTATTTTGCATATGACCCTGAATTCTTTTATAAGCATTAAGCAATTTTAATTATACTGGCAAACTAATTTCAGATGGCTTTTATTCTTGTCATTTATTTTATTTTCTGTGAAAAGCTATTTTTGAGAGAAACTGGAAATGCCCCATTTCACCAGCCTCTGCCTCTGCTGTGTCAGTGAGCAACAAGGGAAACTGTAGCTCACCCAGTCTTTTTCCTTTGGGTACCTTGAGCATAGACACATCCAGTTGCTGTGGGGAAAAGATGTTGATGAACTCTCCATCACCTGTTTGGTTGGTCTTTGTTCCCAAGCAGTGTTGGCTGAGACCTGTTGGCAGAGCTGTTTCTCATTCCATGAGAGTGAAAGGCCAACAGCACCCCAGCAGATATGCATGTGTATGAGTGAGCAATACTGATTTAGAAAGGGCCTTTTCTCTCTCACAGCAGGGTTTGTGAATTTGGATCTTGTTTTCAAGTACCCATTGTAGGTTAGACTGTTGGGAAGTGGACACAATAGAGTTATTTGAATAAGGGCTGAAGAATCTACCTCTTATTTCCTTTGGACCCCTTGGTTTCACACTTTTTTTTCATATCATTTGATTCTTATCACCTCATGGCAGTGGTAGAAGGGCTAAAGCAGCCAGAGCCCTGCTGGCTGGCATTACTTTGGCTGTCATGTCCACATTAGAGCTAGGTGCATGGTAGGTAGAACAGAAGAAGAAACTTAGAATGTTTCAATCATCCAAGTCTGAAACTAGGTGTTTGCAATGCCACTTGTGGCACCCTTGAACTTGATGAGGAATTTTTCATGTACAGCTTGATCATGTCTAATATCCCCTATCCCATAATGCCACTGTTATTGCTGACAGTGTCTTCACTGGCACCTATTTTCATGGACATCAATAGCTGGGCGTAGTCAATTGTTTTAGAGTCGTTTGAAGGAAAGCTGAAGTCTTCAATGCTTAATCATGGAATTGCACAATAGTTGAGGTTGGAAGGCACCTCCAGGGATTAGATTTCTAATTCCCCTGCTCAAAGCATCATCAGCTAGAGCAGGTTTCCCAGGGTATTGTCCATTTAGGGCTTGAATATCTCCAAGGATGAAGACTTGGCAACCTATCTGGTCTATCTCTTCCAGTTTTCAGTCAGTTTTCAGCAGTTAAAAAACGTATTTAAAAAAAAAACCAAAACACAACAAAACCACAAAACAAAAAAAGAAAGAAAGAAAGAAAGAGAGAAAGAAAGAGAGAAAGAAAGAGAGAAAGAAAGAGAGAAAGAAAGAGAGAAAGAAAGAGAGAAAGAAAGAGAGAAAGAAAGAGAGAAAGAAAGAGAGAAAGAAAGAGAGAAAGAAAGAGAGAAAGAAAGAGAGAAAGAAAGAAAGAAAGAAAGCAAGAAAGAAAGAAAAGAAGCATAAAATGCAATTCCATGTATTTTAGTTTATGCCCACTGCCTCTTGGCCTTTCATTAGACACCAGGACACTCTTCCTCCATCTTTGTTAGTCCCTTTGATAAGATAAACATATGCATCAATAAGTCTGTCCCCTCAGCCTCTCCTTGTATAACAGATGCTCTAATTTCATAAGCATCTTGGTGGCTTTTTTGTAGGATTTGCTCCAGAATGTCCATGTTTGTCTTATACTGAGAAGGCCAGGACTGGACCCAGTACTCCAGATGGTGTGTGGGAGGATCATTTCCCTCGACCTGCTGGCAATGCTCTACCTAATGCAGCCCAGGGTACTGTTGGCCGCCTTTGCCACAAGGATGCACTGTTGGCTCGTGTTCAACTTGGTGTCCAGTAGGACACCCTGGTCCTTGCCGCTTTTCAGCTGGTGCTGGTTCATGGGGTTGTTTCTTCATGGGTGCAGGACTTTGGACCAGTCCGTGTTGAACTTCATGTGGTTCCTGTTGGCCTATTTCTCCAGTCTCTTTAGTTCCCTCTGGCAGCAGTACTCTCTGGCATATCTGTCATTCCTTACAGTTTGGTATCATACACAGACTTGATGAGGGTGCAGCCTGCCCCATTTTCAAGGTCATTAATGACCATATTGAAACAGTATTGGAGCCAGGATTGACCCTTGGGAAAAACCACTAGTGACTGGCCTGACTTTGTGCCACTGATAACAATCTCCTGATTCTGGCAGTTCAGTTCCCCCTGCTATCCATTTATCTAGTCCGTACTTCCTCATTTTGTGCATGAGAGACAGAGTTGAAAGTCTTACTTGAATTTAAATGACATCCACTTCTCTCCCCTCATTCACTGAGGCAGTAATTAAATTGTAGAAAGCTTTAACTCCCACAGGTTTTCTGTGCCATTTTTGTGTGACATAGTCCAATACTGTAAATTGAACAAGACCTTGAGAGATTAAGATTCACCCTGCTCAAAGCTTTCTGAAAGAGCAGCAGTCAAAACTGACAATAAGCTTTTCAAAAGAGGCTGCAAAGGGCTCATTTCTTGTATTTAGCTTCAAGAACAGTATGTCCTAAACAACCTCACACTGGCTATCTGTGCCTTTTCTTTATGGTACAATATTGAGAACCTAACTAAATCTTTAGAGATTAAGGTTCAACTGGTTCACCCTGCAGAACTCAAAAGTTTACAGTAAGCTTATTAAAGGAGGTGACAAAGAGCTTGTTAACTGTATTTACCTTCAAGATCAGTTCACGTTCTATTTAAGCTGCAAAGGCAGGACATCTGAAACATGCTTTTTCTTGTCTCTTATGTCATCTTATGTAAGACTCATATCTTTATGATGTATTATAACTTTATGAGACTGCCTTTTGTATATATTATTCATCTAGGCTCTTGCCTGATTGAAAATAAAGCTAAATTCCAACAAAAAATTCATTCCATTCATCCACAAATGCCACTGTAGAGGAGAGTGAGAGCATGAGCCTGGCTCTGAGAGCTACGTTATGTAGCCACACAATTCACACAGTCTGAGTATTACTTTCCTGAGCATGTTTCTAGGAGGAGGGAATCATCATCTTGAGAATCCAGCTATGCTCTCCTGTCTTCTCTAGAGGGAGTTAGTGCTTAGTGAAGTATGAAGAAGACTCAGTCACATCCTGTCCTGGTTGAGGTAAAATGAACCATTTTTTTTGGTTTATAATTTTACTTTTTTAGCTGGGCCTTTTCTAACTAACTAAACTCTGAAATTAACACCGTATTGTTCTGACTCACTGTGATAAAACCTGATTATACCAAGAGATTGTCTGCAGAGAGGCCCTCGCTTATACTTATTGCTGTAACAGCCAAGGTCAGGTCATTTCATTATTTGCCCCATTGGAGGGTCGGAAGCAGAAAAGCGTCGAGGGGTCACACCTGTAGGGAGGAGCAGACAGGACAGGTGACCCAAAACTGACCAGCTGGGCTATTCCATCTGCATCATGCTCAGTATAAAAGCTGAGGGATCAAAGGGTCAGCTCTCTCTGTCTTCAACGGCTGACCTCTGAGGAGAACTCTGTCTGTCTTCCTGTCTCTGATCCTGATCCGAGCATTCCTGACTCCAGGTCTGGAATCCAGCTCCTGTTGGTCACCAAGTCCAGTCTGGGACTTTTCGTGATGCCTGCTGCTGATGTGATCCTCATCCTGGGAGCTTGATACAGTTTTGTATAGGTTGTATCTATTTAATTTTTTTCTTTCCTTTTTGTTTGTTTTAATTTTAGTATTAATACTTTATTAAAGTAGCTTAGTTCACTCTAAACTTGTAAATCTCCATATCCTTTTCCTCTTCCTTCTTTTCTGGGGGGAGGAAGGGCCATCTGTAAATCTGGTTTTGGTAATTTTTGGCTGAAACCATGACACCTCCCCTCACCATCTGCATGTTGGCTGGGGTGTTAATTAGGAGAGCTGACAAATACCCCAAATATATATTTTTAAAAAATAATTAAAAAAAAAGAATCTTTTGACAGTTAGCAGGAAGTCCATAGGTGTTCAAATACCACAAAACAAGTTTGTTTCAGTACTGGAAACAATTGATTTTGGGGTAGAGTGGATTTCTCAAGGCCTGGGTTACCCAGGAACGATTTTTGAAGCTCTTTCAAGAGTTTTCTAAAGAGATCCCTTGCCCAAGGGAATCCTTCTTCCGTGTCCATCTATAAGTATAGGTAGACCTACCTTGTTCTTCTTTGTTGCACATAAAAAGGGTTTCTCTAATTTGCTTTTGTCTGTTGCCAAGTTTGGCCATTGTCATCTCCTTCTGTAAATGCAAAAAAGACGAATTTCAACTCACATGCCCACTGCCTTGTAAGCTAAGTATCCCCGGCTGAGTTAAATACATTCTTTAGTTTCAATATTTACAAGCATTTGGGATTGAGAAACAGTAATTATCCTGTCTGTCTTAACAGAAATTTTAAGTTTCACCCTTGGTTGATATACATGTATAACACAACTCAAATGAACAATGAAACTTTGAGAATTCATTGTTTTCCACCCTTATGCTGATTTTTTGCTATTTGTTTTAAGACCAACATCCCAATCCTGCCTTTTCCTATCATAAGGGGTCCATTGATCAGTCCCAATGTTTCTCTCATACAGCTGCTGTGTCATTGAGGCACAGGGGAAAGAGGGTGAATAATCAACCTCAGGACTTACAACATCTGTCAGGGTCCTCTCTTCCCTTCCTTTTCCCTTCCTTCTTGTCTCTTCATGCAGATAGTGAAGAAAAGCAGTGAAGGAATCAGACCCAGGTAGCAACAAACCCAGCAAGTCAAGTATGGAGCTTGTAGTTGGTGTGAGTAGCGATGGTCACAATGCAGAAGGTGCATAATGGAGGGGAGAATTGAGCCATGGCATTAGCAATTTGAGTTACACTTAGCACTCCAAGACTAAACCTTTTGTAGAGGTCAAAGTCAATGCCTTAAAGAAGCCAGCTAACTCAGTTTTAGAAACCAGTAGTAATTAGAATTTCACTCTTCCAAGCTGAATATACTCTGTCTGTTAATTTTGGTAGGGTTCAACCTATATTGTCTCGAATAAAAGAAGATCACACTTATAATATCACCAGCATTTGACAATATTCATTTTGATGACTTTGCACTTCTTCAGTGTTCAGTGGCTGCAGGCAGATTTGACTGGGCACTCTGGTGTCTTTATGAACTTTTACCAGCTGAAGGGTGTGCTCTTAAAGATGAAACAGCTCCGGTTCAGTAAGCATGAATAGCATTTAAGAGTGAGCCAGACAGTCCCCAAGCCATTGATTTTTCTATCTTATGTTCCTTGGCTAGGAGTGTGGTAGCAATATTTATTGACTGTACAAGGTGAACTGCAACCCCTCTCCATGCTTGCCCAGAATATGGAGTGAATCTCACAACTTTGCTGGGTAGTTGCACATCTGTGCTGTGAGGACTCTCATGGATTCAAGTCGTGCAGTTCTGTTATTGGAGGCGTTGGAGTGACATGCTTACAGTGATTTTCAACCCTTTATTATTTCTGTTTCACACAAAAGCAAGGAAAAGACATTGAGACAGTACACACAGCTGTTATATTTAAAGGGACCCCTTACTTCTAGGCTTAGGATCCAATGTATTTACTTCTGCCCCTGATTTCTTCCTTAACTGCTTGGATAAGTTTATGTACTCAACACAAGATGCTTGCTGATAATATGACACCAGCAGCCACCTCATGCTGGATACATAAACCCATTTCTTTCCTTGTTCTACAAAGATGTCAGATGCTGTTCACTGTCCCTTAGATACTGACAGCAATCTATCAAACAGTATTTAAAGAGAACTAACATGAGATATTCTGTGATATTTTGTGATAAGATGTAGTCATCCAATTTTTCTAGTCCCATCTTATTTTATTTGGTTTATGTGGCAAGGTTTTGGAAGTGGGGGATGCAGCAGGGGTGGTTTCTGTGAGAAGAGGTGAGGGGCTACTCCCACGTTGAACACAGCCTGTTCCAGCTGACTCCAAAATGCACACGGTGCTGAGCCAATCAGAAGCACTGGGGGTGCCTCTGCAATAACATCTTTAAAACAGGTTAAAAATGATGTGAGAAAGTTGAGAGAAACAGACCCATAGACACTCAGGTCAGTGAAGAAGGATGTAGAGGAGGTGCTCCTGGAACTGGAGATTCTGCCTGCAGCTCATGGAGAAGACCACAGTGAAGCAGGTTGACCCCCTGCAGCATGTGCACCCCTAGGCAAACAGGTTCTGCAATTCTTCAAGTTGCAGGTTCTGCAAGTTTAAAAAAATGTACATTTTTAAAAAAATCATTTAAAAGATATATTTTTATATTATGAATAGGCAATATGGAGAAATAAGCATGTGTTTTCAGAACATTAAAGACCACTTTAATGTTCTGAAATTAAATATGCTGTTCTTGCAGAATCCTGGAATCCAGAAAAAGAGCGAAGGAAAAAACTGACCTGTGGATGCTTTGACTGACAGGTAAAAAGCATCCACCTCTATTTAATATTTCCCCTCTGCATTTTTTGCTATTGAACAGTAAGTTTTAAGTCTGTTTATTTGAAATATGGAACAACTAATTAGATTTACTGTTATGAAGAATTGTTATGAACACTGTTTTGCTGATTATGATACATTTTCCTAGAAACTTTAAAAATACTTTTGCATTTTCCAGAGCCAAGCTTGCGTACCTCGCTGGAGCTGAGCAGTGGTACTCACCTGTTTGAAGCTGCCTGGTGACTTCTGACATGGTTCTACGTGGCACGGTGTTCATGAGTCTTTGAAGGACCTTAGATTTGCTTTTGATTTTTTCCTGTAATGAATCATTTCTACAAACGTAATCTAAGATTTCTTTTCTAAACCCATATTGTATCTTCCACTTCAGGATTCAATGCAGAGCTCTGAATAAACTAGCCTTGCTCTCAGGACAGTTTCTAAAATTAGGGGTGATGAGTTAAAAACAGGATTGTGTTTCTTCACAGTAAATTTCCTGTTTTATTCTGCAGATGAAAAACACATTGGAAGAGGACATCTTTATTGACTGTGGTTCTGACCCTGGAAACACTCCAATTATGTATCCTGTCATGCATATTCACCAAAGGTAATACAAGTAACTGATCAGATCTTCATGTATGAGCTGTTTCTAGCTGTTCGTTTCAACCCTCCACAAGGCCATGAAATAGGCACTTCAAGACTATTATCTCTGTGCTATCTAAAGGGGAATATTAACCTTTGTCTCATTAAATTCTGCTCCCCAATGCAACTGGCAGCAGAGCAGGTCCCCATGGAGATCTAAGTGTATTAAACTAAAGCTTTTGGTTTAGCTATGCCAAAAAATTGTCAGACCTCATGTTGATACTGATTGGACTTGTTGATTAACAGAAGATCAATGGGATGAACGGGAGAGTGATGGAACTCTTCCTAACACTTCACTGCCTGTCCTTTCAGTAGGAGGGAAGCTAAGGGTTACCATCCAGTTGTAAGCATCTTACATCCAGTTGTAAGCATCTTTCCAATGGAAAGCAGAAAGATATTGTATATGGTCAAATTCATCCAGGTTTAATTACTGAGAGATCAGTAACTGCTGGTGCTGTACAGCTGATTCCTCTCAATATCAGTTTTGGAATTGTCTGCTGTCACCTGCTGATGAGATTTCCCCAATATCTTCATTCACTGACAGTGGTACCGCCTTGCATTTCAGCACTTATTTTATCACAGCACTGGAGAAATGTATATAGATGGTTTGTGAGCCCAATAGAATACAGTTGATAGGAGCCTAACAGACCCTGGTAATGGGGACCTGCCAGTTTTAGAGCCATGTGTCACAGTTATAAATAATGGCCTGAACATGTACTTGAATTTCTGTATCCCAACATTTCTATAAGGACTCCCATTATAACAAATCCCCGAACACTGTCCTTGCAATGTGGTTTGCTTCTAAATAACTTTGCCTCAATATCAAGTCCCACAGATGCCACTGCAAGAGCTACTGTGAAGCTGATTGAGTCTTCAGAGGTGTGTGATTTTAAAAGGAAGGGGGTGGTCACACAACTGAAGATGAGTGAGTTACCAGAATTAAATCAGTTTTCACTTTTTGTCTGAACTATAGGCACTTTTTTGTCCTCCAACTGTCTCTCAGTCTTGGTGGAATCAGTTGGTTTAAGCCTATTACTTAGTGGTTTAAGTCTTTTAAGTTTTAGCTGGGCCGACTGAAAACTCGCTCAGTTATCACAGTTCAGCTGATGGGCATGAAACATGCAAGGCCAGGTGCCTCTGTTGCTTTTGGTGATCTGACTATACCTTGTGAACTCTCTCCACTGTCCACCGTCTGTCTTTCCAGCCTCCTCATAGGACCTGTGGGGAAAAAGCAGGCTGATGCTGCGTCCTGCTCACTCTCTGGTAATATCTCCTGTACCAGCATCCAAGAAACATGGAAATACTTGTTGGACATCAGATTAGGTTCATCCTTTCAGAGCTGATGATTAGAGACTTCACACCATGCTCACTTGTCTCCATTTGTGCAGGCCTTAAGCCAGCTGATGCTGACGTGCTTAAAATCCCAAGTGATAATCTCATATTCTGTATTCAGTGCCTCTGATGCTAGTGCTTAGTCAGATAGTCTAACACAGATACTGCCAAGCTGCTGGAGCAGGATAAACTGACAGCAGCAGTAATGATGGAGGGAGAGACAGGAAAGGAAGCCCTGCAGCTTCACCCCTCTCAGGCAATTAAAAACTCATTAGCTTTATGTAATTAATAATTAATTAATTTTACATATAATGTATGGGCTTGCTTACTATATCCATCTCTCAGTGAAAGACTAAGCAGGAAGTAAATCTTGTGTAAGAGTGGTAGAGAATAGAAGAGTTTAATTGGTGAAAGAGTTGGTTCAGTGACGTGCACCAAATAACACACACCTACATGGTCTGCAGAACTTCCAGTAACATGGACTTTCCTTTATTTTTAGTCTAGTCTGTAACCATAAAACTTGGAAAGGTTTGTTTCTGGAAGATTTAGACCCACCATAAAAGTAAACCTTCAGTTCTTTGTGTGCATCGAGCATTATCAGTGAGAAAAATGCCTGTCTGAAGGAGCTCATTAAGATCCTCCTTGTTCTGGAGTCCAATCTCTTATGGACATCCTCATTTCCAGTGTGATGAATTGACTTACTCACACCCTACCCCATTCACAATAGTTAGTACTGAAATATTGACATGGGAGATGAATATTCTCTTAACTGTTAGCTCTCTTTTTATTTTGTTTTCAAAACAGGATGCAGTATTAAAATTTACTAAAATTATTTTTTGACCTGTTAAAAACCTTAATCCAAACACCACACAAAACCCAAAGTCTACTCCCCCTGCCCCCCAAATCCAACAAACAAAATAAGCCTCTAAATATATTTTAATATGCTTTGGAGAGTTCCACAAGCTGTCATGTGTCATTAGCTTGAGGAAAATGCAACACTTTCAGGTCTGTGACCTCACACACTAGTAGAGGCCAAGAGAATTACTTCCTGACTGAGCACTACATTTATAAGCCCTCAGCTTCTTTCATATTTCCTTACCTTTTGTAGGCATCAGCCACAATCAACAGGAGGACTAAAGATGCCTCAAAATCACGGCAGATGATCCAGTTTCCTGCAGATTTGTAATGCTGACCTGCCCAGGACAAAGGTGGAATATCCAACACACAGTCAAAGACTGGGGATAGACAAAAGACCTGGAACAGAAGACACAGCTCCCAAAACATTGACTAGTGGGTGTTTTTCCTTTAAAATTGGTACATTCATAACAGAGCACTGAAAGCAGTGATATCAAGACCTTGTTTACGTGGGTTTTTACAATTGCAGGGGCTACAGGCTACTTGTGCAAAGGCACAGGTTCATCTCCTCACATTCTTGGAGCATCACCCCCATGAGTTTATGCAGTTAGGAGAGGAATTGTCTTTGCTCTCTTTTATCATCACTGGAGAGAAGCAATTATGTCTAAGAGTGTTTCAACCCACCTGAGTTCCTTATATGGTTCTTTGGAAGTGCTTATCTCTGCTTGCTTATGAAAGGCTGATGTAAGGTCTCTGACTTTCTAACTTTGGTATTTCAGTTAGATATGAAAATTCAAAAGAAATGAAAGTCGGTCTGACTTCCCCTTGTACAGAGTTTACCTCAGGCTGAACGAAAACATTTTTTTTGTCTTGTGGCATATAAATAATGCAAAACTTCTCATCAAGATGTGCTCATGCTAAATGGGTGAAATGAAATACAACCTTGTTCATCTGTCTATATAAATTGCCTAGATGTAGTTCAGTTTCTCAGTGAAGTTTATTAGATTTAGCTGTGTGCCACACTAAGGCTCTTCTAGGTTTCCCTACTTGTGCTAGCCAGATGACAGCATGGATAAGGTCCCTTTGGAAACCAGGAGATTCAACTCAGTGATTTCCACATACAAATACAAGGCCAATGCTATAGCATAAGTCTGTCAAAGAAACAGAGGAAAATATGGCAAGAGTTGCTACTGGGAGGCAAGTTCCAGGTAGATATGATATGAGTTCTTGTAGAAATAGGGTTAAGTGGAACTGGATGTCCTAGTTCCTAGAGTAAGTGCTCTTCGGAGCCATGCTTATTTTTTAAAAGGGAACTCCTGTAAAATAAACTCATTGAAACTGTATCAAGTTTTAGTCTGAAGTAATTTTGTTATCAAAAGGGTGCTAAGTTTATCTCAATGGAAAGTATATTCAGGGTTTGTTTAAATATAATCTAATATGATATGTTTTTCTTTTCTAAGTTCCCTGTAAACTTGATGTGAACAACCCGGCTGTGATACTTGGGACTGGAATTGGACAGGCTTTGGTTCTTGGAGTCTGTATTTTTCTGTTCCAAAAACTGGTTCCTGAAAATGCAACGTTTGAAGATGAAGACTGAATTTAAACTACTAAAATGAACTTCTGTTCCTGTGTCCTGGGTTGAAGCCAAAAACACCAAAGAAAGAGGAATATGTGCTCTGGTGGTTTTATGTATCTTCAACAGCGTGTCTTACCAAAGTCAAAGAATTAGTATCTTGGCAAGCACAATGAAGACAGTGGGAATTTTGCCAGCACAACTAAAATGACAATCTGGCCTACTGGTGGTGATGAATAAAAAGTGTTCATGTAATAATTTTTTCCATCCCTCCCCTTCAATAGAATCAAAATACAGTGAACATTCAGGCAATTTTGTTTGAACTTAGAGTTTTGGGGGAACACAAAAACATTCCAGAAAGTCTAGATTTTCTAGTTCTTAATTATACACAGGAGGTTATACAGGTTATACACAGGAGTCAACACTGGGAAATAAATGCTTCAAACATTTTGATTTGTCTCAAGTGTGAGTTGTTTCAATTTCCTGAAGCCTGTCCACAAATTTTGGCTACTTTTGTAATGAGGAAAGACAGTAACAGCAAGAGAAGAATTCAGTGTTCAGACTAGCACTTTCTGGTGATGCTTGATGAGATGTAAATACTAATGTTTTTGATGCTACAGTAGTAATAATTTGCTCTTGCTAGTGATACTTTTGGACTTGGAAATTCACTGCACGATGAAGTAACCGGCGCACGATTCCTCAGCAAGCCTGCAGTACAGATAAGGACTCTGACAAGAAGGCAGCTAATACTGTAGCACAGCATGAAGAGTGGGATCTTTTCTGGACCTGAAAACCAGTCACTAGTCAAGCTTTCAGAAATGCAGAAAATCACCTCGGGTCCTGCAAAATGATGCGAGAGTATTGCGGTACCATCTGCTGAAAACAAGTAATAAATAATAACAAAGTAAAAGGCAGAAGTTTTTAATCATGTGGATCTGCACAGGGAATGGGACAGATTAATTCAGAGCAAATAGAAGCAAAATGATCAAGGCACATAGTCCTCTGCAGGCTGGCCACTGCAGAACAGTAAAGCTTTCCTCCTTGGTTTTGTGCTCAAGCAACCTTGACTTTGATGCATGTGCAACAGGAATCCACCTTGGGAGGGAGAATTAGAAGAGGAAAAAAAGGCTTTTTTTCGTTAGTGTTTGGTGAAAAGGAGAGATGAGCCAGTCTGGAGACAGGAACTATTTAAAGGACTATTAATTGTCAATCTCTGTAAGGGGAAGCTAATTCAGAGTACAGACTGAATTATTTAATCTGTCACTGGGAGATTTATTTAGTTCTGACCACGTGTGGTGGAACTGTGATAATAATAACATAATAATAACTCCCATCACTTTCATTCACATTTTTTGCCTGACATTTCCCAATCCCAATCTAAACAGACTTCCTTATTTCCCCGCTTTGTGAAATTAACTCTTTTGAAGCATGGTTTGATTTGATATTCCTGGGCTTTACTCACCCTATTTAATCTGCTATATACCTCTTCTCCTGCACACATCTTTCAGCACAGTGTGCTTTTCATTTTTTTTTCTGTTACATAACCTATAAATGAATGTTTTTGAAATCTTCAGCAGACAGAGGGCCTTTTCATCTTCTGCTGAGAGATCCAGGTGAGCTGAGGACATCCACCAGTTTGATAATTAATTGCTGGCAGTGAGAGTACCAAAGGGTAGAGATGCTCACTATCAAACACCCAGAAACCCTCAGTAAAGCACGCGAGCCTGTAGACTGCTAATGAGAGAGAGGGTCCATCGATCACACAGGGTATATCAAGGTCAGGTCCTGTCCCTCCTGCCTGGAAAGTACAGTGCAGGGGCTTTGCATAAAGCTTTGTGCTTGAAACCATGCACTAATGGCACTTCACTATTCAGCTCAACTCCCTGTAGCAAATGTGATTTCAGCAGTTTTATGCTTCCCCAACTTCGGTAAATTCTGTCTCTGCTCAGATATGATGGTTGTCATAATTGTGTTTGTAATTGCAGATTGGTTTTCAGGCTGCATTTGCTGATTTTTGGGCGACTCACTGTTACTTCAGAGCATGCTTTCCCATTTGTTCAGTGTGAATTTACTTGCAGTCCCTAGTCTTCCCAAACTTCCCTCTTAGACAAGGCAAAACAGTGCTTTAGACTGTGTGCATTTGGCTGCAAAATTTCCCAGAAATGTGCCATCTGTTGCTAAGTGTTCAAAGCAACAATGGTTACAGCAGCAGCTTTGAAGTAAAACCATGCTTACTTGAGCCCTACTGTGGTGGACAGACAGAGCTACAAATTCAGTATCATAGAATCATACAATCATTCAGGTTGGAAGAGACCCTTGGGATCATCATGTTCAACCATCAGCACTACTCTACAAAGTTCTCCCCTACACCATATCCCTCAACATCACATCCAATCTACTCTTAAACACAGTCAGAGATGACGACTCCACCACCTCCCTAGGCAGCCTATTCCAGTGCCTGACCAGTATCGTGATAGCTGTTTGTTTTTAGTACCATGTGTGTTTTTGGTCCAGTGGTTCAAAGGAGATTTGCAAGTGTAGGTCAGTTTTGTGTGGATTATTTAACCAAAATTCTCACTGTAAATGTTATTTATGCAAGAGAGAGTATACAAATCTAGGAACTGCTTGGTGTAATGGCACACATCCTGAAACAATTTTTTTTTTCTTTCAGTTTGATAAAAGACAAATACTTGCCTTACACAGAAAAATTTCAAAAGGCATTGTCAGTTTACCATATTTCAAAGAAAAAAGACATGCAACATTAGAGCTCTATACTGACAGCCACATTAAAAACAGACTGGGACAAATATGCACGAATCTATGATGCAAGGAAACTCTGCTTGCTAGCTGCCACAGCATAGGGTTGCCCAGATTTGCTTCTGCGTCTTCTTTAAACTTTGAATTTCTGTGTCTGCTGTCTTTTTGTTGTTGTTGTTGGAGGCGTGCATGTGCCATTAGCCTGCATGAACTGAGGCTGGCCCTTTCTTCACCCCAACTGGAAATGGTCCCTAATCTGTTCAGCTCAGTCTGCATCAAGTGTTGTGTTTCTGGGACCGCCATACTTCTGTCACGCAAGTCAGTTGATTTAAGTAATAGCATACTGTGCTGCAATCTGCTGTATAATTACACACTTAATTAGAGTCACAGTTTGTTACCTATGTCACACTGTGCCAGGGCTTGTTGCTCTTTAGGAGGGAAAAAAATTCTGCTGGTTATAACTCAGAAGAGCATCATGAGGGTAGACTTTTTGTCTCTCTGTACATGGGAGTTCCTTTTAGAAGAACCCGTCAAACTGATTAAAACTGAAACGATCACTGTTTGTTAAACGTCTGTGGTTAAGACTCCCCCATTAGAACCTTTGGGTTTGTAAGGAAAAGGCCCTCAGAACAAAATGATGGCAACACACAAACTGCTGTGGGATAAGCAAAGATAGGAAGTTCAGCACATGAGTTCTGGGGTAGATGTCTGGTTGCAAGACCTTGCACTACACCGAGATACCTTATATCTCTGCACTCAAGGGATGAATTGTCTCCTACTCCATACAAATATGCTGTGTACTTTCTATTCTGCCATATATCTCACTTCAAAGTATCTTCGTTATGTGTTTTAAATCTGTCTTAAAACCGTGTGTGGGATGGATACTGCTTGTGTGTGTAGGCAAATATGCAATAGCCTTAATTTAACAGTGTTCTTCTAAAACAATAGTGTTTTTTGAAATTAAAGTATTGGTTCCTAAAACGTTAAAATGAGTTTTACTGCTACCTATTGGATGGTCTTTAAAGCCTATGAAATGAGTGCAAAAGAAATAGGGCTCTCTAGAACATGGAAACAAGAGTTGCCTGAGTACATTTACTTTAAGCTGGCAGCTACACGTAGAGGTTTAAGTAAATGAAGGCAATATGAATGTTCATTAGCATTATTTGACTGTTAATGTTGTACAAAAGGTGAATGGTTAGTTTTGTAATTTGGCAGTTCCCTGGTGCTTGAAATTCAGATAAATTTATGTTCATGTACAGTATGGAAGCTGGTGATTGTGTGATAAGTATGAAAATATATGATTATCTAGAGAAAACGAGTCATCAAATCAAGCAATTTGCTTGGAGTAGAGATCCATCCACATAAAAACCAGAGTAGCATTTTTGGATAAGTGATACAGGTGTGAGTGGCCATTATTCAGAGACCGCAAATTGGCAGACTTTCTGAGGGAGGCCCGGCTTGACCCATCCCTCCTGTGATGAACTCAAGCTATTATCATCAAACAAGTGTGTTGCAATCAGTTGCAATGGAATTATAAAATTAATCAATATGAATTTTATTGGCTCTGGTGGAGGACCAGGATCTCTGGAGATCCAAGGGAGTTAACAGTTACCTGTTTCTTCCTTCCCCCTTGGTGTTTAGGAAGATACTGAACTGAAATAATACTGAAAGTTGGATCCTTTGATCTATTATGATGGACTTGAAGAGAAGCACCTGCTTAGTATGCCATGTTTTATAACTTCTTGAATGTATAGCATGCTTTCTTGAACGTGAGGAACAGTAGAAACAGATGTGTTACTCAGCAGCTTCCCTTTCATTATCCCAGCTCTGTAATACTGAGACCCTGAGGTGTGACTCTCATGCTTTTTTCCAATTCATCTGCAAGTCCAAGAGCTCAGTAAGTTACCAAAGGGGATGTAAGGTGAACAGAAGGGAGTCAAGCTTAATGTTTTTTAAAGAGAGAAGGTATTTTGCAGAGGTGAAACACTGGTTTCAAGTGGCTTCTTTGGCTACCCTGCGGCATATTTATATCATGAAGGAAAATAAGCCAGTCCACATTCATAGTTTGCCTTTGCCTTTCACTGTCCCCAGTATCCCACCCTCCAGACCTCAGGAGAGGAGATAGTGTCCTATCAGTTCCATCACTGTTTTACTTAATACTGCAGCCAGGGCAGTTGATACAGGACACAAACCAACATCCACCTTCTATTTGCTATTGATCCTTCACAGCGAAATCCTTCCATCCTTCTCTTTGAAACAAGATGAACAACGAGGGAATAAAAATCTTCTTTCTCATGTTGTTTTTCACCTTCCTTCCTATATAAGTGGCTGATTGCCTGAAGCCTCCACAGATGGGCTGTTTCCCAAAGCATGACACTATAAAGAGCAGTATTTCAAGGAACATGTCAAATTGTCCAGAGTTTTAAACATATCAGAAACATAAGCCTCAGTGTAAGGGAAGAATCTCTCACAACATCTTACTGGTGCAAATATGGCAGATTGCATTTGTACAGACCCTGCTATGACACTGTGAAGATGAGCGTTGCATGTTTCACTGAGAGCGTATGTTGTTAACTGTGCTGCTGCTTAAGGTGAGTGGGTCAGGAGAAGATTATCTACAACTTCTCACAAAGTCTCACTGGAAGAACGAGCAAAACTGGAGAGAATGGAAGGGGGAGGGAAGTTAGCTGACAGACAACAGTCTGTGACAAACCATCTCTTAAATGGAAAAACAGGGGGTGCCATCAAGCATGGGGAATGGCCCTATTCGGTTATAATCTTGGGTTATGAGACTTCACTAAGCACAAAAGCAAATGAGGCAAGATGGCACTGAAAGCAGAAATACAAAAGAGTTGCCATAGAAAAGGCAGGATCTGTTAGTAGAAGCCTGCTTAACTGATGGTGACCCTTGATTGTGTGGTAACTGTTTATTTTGAGAGGCTAGCTACACCTGGGCTTGGTTGCTGCTGGTACCACTTGGCTAGCAGACAGGAGTTATTTAATGCTGCAGGTAGGTCATGGTGTGCCCTGGTCATGGGATTGCTCTGCTGGTCCCACAGGGGAGTGTGCTCTGGCATAAAACAGAGCCAAGTTAGCAAGATAGTGCTACACATCATTTTCAGACAAGTAAAACCTGTTCCCTGGATGCCAGGTGTGGGGAGGAAAAAAGTACCATGGAAGGAATCTTCTTGATATGGACTTTCTCTTTTGTTGTATCATCCCAGCAATGGGTCAGAGCAGTGTTCATTGTTAAAACAACATGACAGATATTGTATTTTGAAACAATAGATTTAAAACATAAATCTCATAAAGACAGGCCAACTGTAGCAGAAGCACCTCTGAAAGAAAACATATATTGTGGTAGTTTCAAGTTGTGTTAGTTTCATGCATGTACCTTTGACTTGAGGGTGTTGATTTGGGACAGCCCATCACAAACGAACCTGCCCACAATATGGAACACTCACTTTCCTTCCCTCAAAACAAAATAGCGGTGAATAGTTTCAGAAAAATCTGTGTGTGTGCACATGAATGCAGAGAGGGGTACCTATTATTCATGGGTTTGGTTTTCTTTTTTCTTTTTGGGAAAACACAAATTATTTTGAAATAAATAAAATAATTATTTAAAATATAAATATACTCACAGGAAAAAAAAAACAAACCAACAACTAACCAACCAGTTTTCAGTCAGCCCATGCACTTTTCTCACAGGTAGGCAGAGAGTTCACAAAGTCATGCTGTATGTGCTTTTGTTCCTCAGTGTCCATTGGCCCTGCAGCAGATCTAGCCTAGAGAAACAGAGGTATTAAAGTTCCCAGGTAGAGAACAAGGGAAAGATGTGACTCAAATGAAGGTTTCACCTAGCTGAAGCAACACAAAGGAGAGACTGTGCACAAATTACATCACCACAAGGAAAACTTGGGTCTAGATTACACCTCTCAAGTGATAAAAAGTCACTCTATTGTTAAATTTAATACCATAGGAAACCAGTGTTTATGCATTCTAATATTAACTTACTAAACTTTGCTTATTTTTATGCTCTTTTTCATTTTAACTCAGACCACTTTTAATTCATTTATACATCACTGTGCTCGAATAGATTGAAATCCATATCACAGAATCACAGAATCTCAGGGATTGGAAGGGACCTTGAAAGCTCATCTAGTCCAATCCCCCTGCCGGAGTAGGAACACCTAGATCAGGTCACTCAGGGATGTGTCCGGGTGAGTTTTGAATGTCTCCAGAGAAGGAGAGTCCACAACCTCCCTGGGCAGCCCCTGCCAGTGTTCAGTCACCCTCACCATAAAGAAGTTTTTCCCCATATTTAAGTGGAACTTCCTATGTTCCAACTTGCACCCATTGCCCCTTGTCCTATCATTGGATGTCACTGAGAAGAGCCTGGCTCCATCCTCCTGACACTCACCCTTTACAGATTTATAAACGTTAATAAGGTCACCCCTCAGTCTCCTCTTCTCTGAGCTAAAGAGACCCAGCTCCCTCAGCCTTTCCCATCTCATATGGGAGATGCTCCACTCCCTTCATCATCTTGGTAGCCCTGCCCTGGACTCTCTCAAGCAGTTCCCTGTCCTTCTTGAACTGAGGGGCCCAGATGGGGTCTCACCAGGGCAGAGTAGAGCATCCATGCTAAGCTTTCTCAGTCTTTATGTTTCAATTGTGGGACTTTATTACTCAGTGAAGGGTCGCTTTCAGTTGAGGGTCCTGCCTGTTTATATGCTTTTAATTAAATGCTGGATAACACCATTTTTTTTAGAATCCACTAGCATGAATATTGAGGGAGAAAAATAGGAAATAATATTCAAAACCAATGAAAACAAGAAATACTGTCAGAGAGATGTAGTGGCCAAACTGGAGGATATTGATTCTGTTAAATATTTAGACTGCTTCAAATTGCCTTAGACACAACTTGTGGTGGGCAGAAAATGGTTATTCTGCACTTTAAGAAACTTTAAAATGTTTTGAAGGGAAGCATTGCAAGGTAAAAATGACAAAAAGAATTTTTACAGGCTTGGCATGTAAAGATTTTCTGTGAAACAAAATTTTTAGAAAGATTGTTATTCATTAAAAATATTTCACTCTAACACAAATCAATAAATCTAGTCAAAAAACCAATTCAAATTAAAACTGAAACCTTATGTTCTAATATGTCAAACCAGTTGTTTTCAATTTGTTGGAATTGTCTTCTGTGTTTCTCCTTGAGAGGACAAAAAATGGCTTAAAACAAGAAGTAGTCTTATTTCAGTATAATTTCAGATCAGACACAAAACCCTCACAAAATCAACACATTTGGCAGATTACAATATTACCTTGAAAGATGTTGGTTGATTGTGCCATTCATGGGGTGGGAAAGAGCCAGTGGCACGTCTCCACTGTGTATGAAGTATGGGTGTAGCTCTGGAGAGGAAGAAGTAGAAGATATTGCTGTGACTGTGACACCTTTAGTTTGTAGAACTTACTGAACATTTGCTGGATCTTTGGGCAGTTACTCTCATGGCTCATACAATTATTCCTGATGTAGTTTAAGGATTCAGTTCAGAGAGCTGAAGGGCTATTTAGTCAGATCTATTAACATTATTCCAGGAAAACATGGTAAAACTTTAACACTGTAATTGATGGTTAAAATGCAACTCTTAATCACTGGAACCTAGGGCATGTTTCACCTAGCCAGGAGGCTAAGTATGGTGTTTGATATTCCATGTTCTGTAGCAGCACCACTAGTTTTAATGAGATTTACCCACTTTCATTAAAAGCACAGCCACTTAATCCTGAAATCTTTTCAGAGGTTTAAGTACCTGCTTGTAGATATCTATTTTATCAGTTTGTTTCAGCAACTGCTCCTTTCATCTCTTAGTCTCTGATTTGTCTACCCAGACAGACTGTCCCAAATTATCCTTCATGCTGCTCTAGGATGCATACTGATATGAAGAAACACCTTGTTTCTTTTGTTCTTGATCTCTGTAAGTGCTTTGATGTTGCTCTCATCATACAATGGACCATGGCTTGTTCCTACATTACTCTGTGACAGTATCTCCAGCATCTTTCTAAAGGCCTCAGTTTCTAGACTGTTGAAACCATCCTTGCCATGCGATGCACTTAGGGTCATCTAAAGAGTGTCCTATCAGGCTCAGTCAGCAAGGGTTTATGGAAAGCAGGTCTTTCTTGACTAACCTGATCTCCTTCTATGACAAGGTGACCCCTTTAGTGGATGAGAGAAAGGCTGTGGATGTTGTCTACCTAGACTTTAGGAAAGCTTTTGACACTGTTTCCCACAGCATTCTTCTGGAGAAACTCATGATTTGGATGGCTATTCGCTTCGCTGGGTGAAAAAATGGCTGGATGGCCAGGCCCAAAGATTTGTGGTGAATGGAGTTAAATTGGCGACCGGTCACAAGTGGCGACTGGTCAGTTGGCGACTGTCACAAGTGGTGTCCCCCAGGGCAGAGAACTGAGGCCAGTTCTATTTAATATCTTTATCAACTACCTGGACGAAGGGATTGAGTGCTCCCTCAGTAAGTTTGCAGATGCCACCAAGTTAGGTGAGAATGTTGACCTGCTTGAGGGTAGGAAAGCTCTACAGAGGGATCTGGATGGACTGGATTGATGGATGCAAGGTTCAACATGGGCGAGTTCTGGTTTCTGCACAGCAACCCCATGCAACACTACAGGCTTGGGGAAGTATAGCTGGAAAACTGCCTGGCAGAAAATGACTTGGGGGTGTTGGTCAACAGCTGACTGAATATGAGCCAGCAGTGTGCCCAGGTGGCCAAGAAGGCCAATAGCATCCTGGTGTGTACCAGAAACAATGTGGTCAACAGGACGAGGGAATGATCGTACCCCTGCACTTCGCACTGGTGAGACCCCACCTTGAGGACTGTGTTCAGTTTGGGCCCCTCACTACAAGAGGGACATTGAGGTGCTGGAGCATGTTCAGAGGAGGGAAACAAAGCTGATGAGGGGTCTAGAGATCAAGTCTTATGAGGAGAGGCTGAGGGAACTGGTGTTGTTTAGTCTGGAGAAAAAAGGGATCAAGGGATCCTTTATAATTCTCTACAACTAACTGAAAGAAGGTTGTAGCAAGGTGGGGTTCAATTTTTTCTCCTAAGTAAGAGGTAGATAGGACAAGAGGACATGGCCTCAAGTTGTTCCAGGGGAGGTTTAGACTGGATTTTAGGAAAAATTGCTTCACTGAAAGGGTTATTAAGCATTGAAACAGGCTGCCCAGGGAAGTGGTTGAGTCACTATTGCTGGAGATTTTTAAAAGATAGATATGTAGTGCTGAGGGGCATAGTTTTGTAGAAACTTGGTAGTGTTAGGTTAATGGTTGAACTTAATGATCTTAAAGGTCTCTTCCAACCAAAACAGACTCTATCCAGAAAGGAAACACTGCTTGGCCTTTCCATCCTTTTCCAGGCTGTGTCTCCAGAGTGACCTGAGTTCGCTGGCAGACATTTCATGCAATGGTGAGACTAAGACCAGCTCTGTACCTCACCAGAAGCTCTGTGGCCTTGATAGAACTGCATCTTTTCCTTTTTTGCACTGCTTTGTGCTGCCACATCACCAGCAGTGAGTTCACAGAATCGCAGAATGGTTGAACTTGAAAGTGACCTTTGGAGATTGTCCACTCCTTCTCAAAGAATCATAGAATCTTCATGGTTGGAAGGGATCATCAAGTGTGTATGGTTATACATACACAAAAAACCCCTACAATCTCAGCCACTAGAGCATGCCCTGAGGTGCCACATCTAAACGTTTCATAAATACCTCCAGGGATAGTGACTCTACCACCTCCCTGGGCAGGCTGTTCCAGTGCCTGACCACCCTTTCAGTAAAGTAATTCTTTTTTGTATCTAATCTAAAGCTTCCCTGCTGCAACTTCAGACCATTTCCTCTGGTCCTGTCATTATTCACTTGTGAGAAGAGGCCAACTCCCACATCTCTACAACCTCCTTTCAGGTAGTTTTAGAGGGCAATGAGGTCTCCCCTCAGCCTCCTCTTCTCCAAACTAACATGCCCAGTTCCCTCAGCCTCTCCTCATATGACTGTTGTGGTTTAGCCTCAGGTGCCAACAAAGAACCATGTGGCAGCCATGCTCTCTCTCAAACCCCTCTACAGCCAGGAGGGGAGAATTGGAAGACAAAAGCAAAACTCATGGGTTGGGACAAAGGCAGTTTAACAGAACAACACAGGGAAAAAGAAACAGTAACAGATAATGGAGAGTTATAAACACGATTATGATACCGCATGCTTACTGACCACACCCTGGACTATCCCCCCAGCCACCCACCACCACTGAATTCCTGTCCCCGTCCCTTTGCTGGCCAGCTCCTGGCTACCCCTTGGGCATGGTTCACATGGGATGGAATACCCTGCTAGAACCAGGGGAGAATTAATGCTGTTTCTCCTGGAACCACGACAATGACTTGTTCTCTAGACCCCTCACCAGCTTTGCAGCTCTCCTCTGGATGTGCTCCAGCACTTCAATGTCCTTCTTGTAGTGAGGGGCCCAGAACTGAATGCAGTACTTGAGATGAGGCCTCAGCAGGTTGGCCAGAACCCTATCCAGCTAGGGTTTGAATATCTGTAAGGATGGAGACTCCACAAACTGTTGGGCAACATGTTGTAGTGTTTGTCCACCCTCATAGTAAAAAAGTTATTTCTTATCTTCAGAGAGAATTGTATTTCAATTTGATCCCATTGCCTCCTGTCCAGTCACATGCCACCAACAAGAAGAGTCTGAATCTGTCTTCCTTATACCCTCCCATCAGATATCTGTACACAGTGATAAGACCCTGCAACCCAAGACTTCACTTCTCCAGACTGAGCTGTCCTGCTGTCCCTTAACTGTCTTTGTTGTCCTGCACTCTGCTTGCTCCAGTAAGTCTATTCCTCTCTTGTACTGGGGACGTCAGGGCACAGCACTGCATATATGTCTTCACCAGTTTTTCTGCAATGGAATGTGCGATCCCAGTAAGAAAGGTGTTCAAACTCTGTAACACATAATTTAAAATGCTATTTATTAGAGCTAATGCTGTAAATAAAGTATAGGTAATCTTAGGTCCTTTCAGAAGCTGGGAACCCCAGTGTAACATCAAATTGCCTCACATCAAATGGGCTTCCAATCAGCATGCCATGCAGACCCCATCCATAGAATAAGGTTACCCCATTTTGGTCATTTGAGTTATGTCCTGGTTCCGGCAGGGACAGGGTTAATTTTCCCCTGGCTCTAGCAGGGCACAGGTATTTTATCCCCTGAGAGCTATTTATCCCCTGAGAGCTATGCCCAGGGGGTAGCGGGGAGCTGGCCAGGAAGGGGAGGGGGACGGGAAGTTGGTGGGTGCATGGTTAGGGACAATCCAGGGTGCAGTTGGTGAATGGTCGGTATCATAATCGTGCTTTTATACTTCTTTATCTGTGTTCCTGTTCCTGTTACTGTTTTGTTGTTCTGTTAAACTGCCTTTGTCCCAAACCATGAGTTTTGCCTTTTTCTTCTGATTTTGCCCTCCTGGCTATGGAGGGGCTTGAGAGAGCAGCTGCTATGTGGTTCTTTGTTGCCGTCTGAGGCTGAACCATGACAAGTGACTACTGGATTTGCTTAAAACAAAAATCTATTCAGCATTTCTACCATCAAACAAAAGGGACGTTTGCATGAGAACTTCTTGTCACACATTTAGATAAAGGCAAGGCCAGTCAGGTGGTGCAATCCCCAGTGCCAAGTGGTCACTGCCTGCAGCGTCCTCAGTTGCTCTAAGCTGGCCAAGCTTATCCTGCCCCCAAAGGGTCTGTGCAGCATGACACAGCCCGAAGGCCACGATACATGTGTAGCACAGTACAGGCCTGCACCTGCTCAAGTAAACTGATACACAGATCAGTAACTCTTCCATGTACAGTGCTTTCTTGTTCAGGATCACTACATCAGTTGTGAGTAGAGAGGAAGGATGACCTACCTCAAAGTGCTGGCAATAGTCTTCCTAGGGCAGCCCAGGATGCTGTTGGCTTTCTCTGCTGTAAAAGCACATTGCTGGCTCACAATCAACTTCTCTCTACCATGAAACACAGAACACTCTCTGAAAATCTGCTTTCCAGCCAGTCCACTCACAGTGTGTGTTGGTGAATGGGGTGATTCTTACAGGGAGGAGGAATTTGTATTTCCCTTTGTTCAGCTTCATAAAGTTCCTCTCTATCCAGTTTTCTGTGTCCCTCTGTATTTTGAATTCGTGTTTCCAGTTCACGTGCCTCTGAATGGCAGCACAACCATCTCATTTAGTATCCTCTCCTCTAGGTTTAGTATTATCTGCAAACTTGGTGAGGCTGCACTCTTTCTTATCATCCAAGTCATTAATGGAGATGTTAAACAGCATTGGACCCACTATGGACCCGTAGGACACCTCACTAGTGACTGGCTTCCAGCTAGATTTTGCTGCCTTTGCTTGATTTTCTGCTTGTTAGGATGGACCTTTCCTGAGCATGGAGTAAGTCACTCTTGAATATCAACCAGATCTCTTGGACCTCTCTTCTCTTCAGAGCTGCATCCCATGGCATTCTTCCAGCTAGATCCCTGAAGAGTCCAAAGTCTGCTCTTCTGAAATCCAGGTTTATTATCCTGCTTTTTGCCTTGCTCCATCCTCTCAGAATCCTGAACTCTACCTTCTCATGATCACAGCAGCCAAGACCACTCCCACCCTTCACATTCCTGAGCAATCCTTCCTCTTTTTGTTTAGCAGAGTGACTCTCTTTGTTCTCTCCTCAATCACGTAGGTTAGGGAAATGTTGTGCATGCATTCCAGAGACCTCCTGGATGCTCATGCCCTGCTGTGCTCTCCCTCCAGAAGCTATTGGGGTGACTGTGAACCTTCATGAGGACTGTGAACCTGAGGCATCCTCCAGTTGTCTGAATAGGGCCTCATATACTCCTTCTGCTTGATCAGGCAGTCTGTAGCAGACATCCACAATGATGTCACCCATGTTGGTCTGCCCACTAGTCCTGATCCACAAACTCTCAGCTGGCTCATCACCCTTTCTTAGACAGAGCTCCATACATCCCCATGGTGCTCTCATATAAAGGGTACCTCCTCCTCATATTCCCAGTCTGTTCTTCCTAAAGAGCCTGGATCCTTCTTTTGCAGCATTTGAGTTGTGTGAGCTATCCCATACCTCAGTGATACAAATGAGACCATAGCCCAGTAACTGTACACATACTTCTAATTCCTCCTGCTGTGTCCTGTGGTGCATGCCCTGGTGTACTAGCACATCAGAGGGGCACCCTGGCATGCTGGTTTCCCAAAAGAGGTATGAGAGCTTTTTGCATAATGTTATTCCATAGACACCTCATTATTTATGTGCTTATTTACTTATTTGAGGTGACCTCACTTCAGCCCTATTTTGTTGGTTACAATGTCCATTGTATTCATATCAACCAAGACTCTTTGCTTGCTAAAGCCATCTACTCCTTCACTTCACTGCTGGTCACTTTCTCCCTCCATCATTCTTTAAAATTCTTATCAAGTCAGACTTTATTGGCAAAGATACTTTTCCTCTACTTGGTCACATGGGTCTTGTCCCTTCCAAGCTATCGTTGATCTTCAGAGAGGCTCCCATGGTCATAGAAGCCAAAACCTTGTTGCCAACACCAGCTGTACAAACAGTTGCTGACCTGTCTACTCCACCCCAAGCCCTTCCATCTCACTGGCAGAAATAAGGGGAATACCACCTGGGTCCCCATGCCCATGATCATAGCTCCCTGAGCCACGTGGTCATACTTGATAGATTTCAGCTCTCTCTTAGCAGTATCATTGGTGCTTACATGGAAGAGCAGGGTCCCTGAGCCACATGGTCATACTTGATAGATATCAGCTCTCAGCAGTATCATTGGTGCTTACATGGAAGAGCAGGGTGGGGGTAATAGCCTGAGAGCTGGACAAGACTTGGCAGCCTCTCTACAATGAGCAAAGTTTTAGTTTCTCCTGGGGAACTCCCATTGCCTCTTGAATGTTGTTACTTCTCAGTCCTTTGGCTCCTTTCATTTCATGTGAAGGGTTGCCTGAGTGTTCTCTAATCAAAGAAATAATTGCTCTAGTTCACAGGAAATCTGCTTCTGGAAACAATGTCCTATTATATTTGTGCTACCTCTCTGATATTCCATACTCAGTACCCTGTACAGGACAGGTAATATAATATCAATAGTATGCTGACCTGGGATGTATTTGTCTTCAGGTACTATTATACATGTGCACAATGTGTACACATGCGTGGTCAAGTGGGACTGGTGGTATAAAAAATTTCTTCCTTTTCAAGTTCAAAGTGCAGTAGTATGTAGAATGCTAATTAAAGGTCACACACATATTAAATATTTGCACATTAGGCAGAACCATGTTAATCTGCATTATAGATTGAATAAAGACTTCACTTGTTTCCTACTATGTTTTCAGTCAAATTGTAGCAGTTCTGGCAAAGGGCCTGGCTTAATTTTGTTCAGTTGCAGTGATTTCATCACCCCAAGATTAGTTGTAACAGGAAAGATTCAGTGAACTTTGACTGATAAACACAATGTGGAAAAACCTGTGCAAGTGTTTCTCAGCTCTGCTCTGTAGTGGTTTCCAATAATGGTATTTTTTTGTATTTTCTCATGCACACATAATCGACACAACCTCTAGGCCTACGATCATCTGCTGTAGTCTCACGATCCTTTTTCTTCCATATGAGTTTTGACATTTTTCCCTGTTCCAAATTGCTCTGCAGCAAGAGAAGACCAAAAGAAGAAAACTCAAAAAAGCCAACCCCATAAAGGAAAAAAAGGTGTAAGAAAGAGATAAAAAGAAGCAGATGGAAAAAGCTGAGAGACCATGTGAAAAGAGAAACATGGCAGCAATTGTACTGTGGCCTGGTTGAAGGCTGTCTGCCACTTTCGCTAGTTTCTGTCCACTGCTGGGTAGGTGGTGTTTGCAGTCTTAGGAGTGTACAGAAAAGGAAACTAGATGATGATTGAGATTCGTTATTGCAGGTTGTCTTAAATTTCTCTGTTTTCAAGTGGTTTAGTTGGTTGGTTTATTTGCTCTTTACCAGCATGATTTTTTCTCAGCTACAGTCATAAAAATATACGTGGCCCATGTTATTAACAATAGTGAAAAAGCTTGATCAATGCTTTCTGACTCCTTTTAGATTAATGAGCAAAATAATTTAAAAAAGTATCTGCTCCTAAGAAACATTGGTGGTGTTCAGAGCATAATTTTTTGAAAGTTAACTCATTCACTATTCTCTCTCCCCTTCACTTCTCTCCTGTCCCTGTCTCCCACCCTCCTTCCCCCTCTTTTCAAAATTTCAGTGCAGTGTCAAGAACCAGGAGTCTGAGCAGGAATAGGCGGCCTCCTATGACTTCTTCAGTCATCATATCTGCATTCCCAGTATTGCAAATCATCTCTTAAATCCTGCAATTTAAGAACTGATCAAGCTCTATATCAAAAATAACTTTTTTGCTCCCAAATCCTGGAAAGCTGTTCCAGAACTTCATAGCTCTGATTATTAGAAACTTCTCCCAAATTTTCAGCCCACATCCTTCCTTGGGGAGTATAAATAAACAGGCCATATGTTCTTCTGCCAACATTGTGTTTTAGCTTAAAAGCTCCTCCTCCTTTGCATGTTTCCTCCTGGGAAAATAAAGAAGCTATCATACTCCCTTTTCAACTTCATTTTTTAAGGCTAAATAAAGTAAGGTTTGTTTTTTTTTTTTTCAGATTCTTTTCATATGATCTCCTTCCCAGATCATCCTACTTGTGTTTGTTCTGCCTCTGTTACAGTTATAATTCATCCTCTTCAAACACTGGGATTAGATTAATATACACAGTATTGCAAAGGAAGACTTACCAAAACCCAGTGCAAGGTAATTTGCATTGTACTATTTGCTTGAAATACCTTTCTTCATGCAGTCTAGGATTTTCTTAGCTGCTTGCATAGTCTCATCCTACTGATGTCATGTAATCATCCTGTAATCAAGATGTATATGGAGTTCTCATTTTCTTTCTTTTCTTGTCCATGAACACATAGTAGTGAGGAGACATTCTAATTGATCTATAAATATACATACTTAACTTATTTAATCTCCTTTCTATAATTCTAGTCCTCCAGTTCACCCAATTTTTTGGTTGATTTCCCAATCTTTCTGCTTAACAAACTAATCATATGGCTTTTCGTTATCACAGTCAAATAAGCAGTCCTTCTAGAAGCGACAGTTTCTGTTCCAGCTGCAGATATTTTTGGCAATAAGAAAAAAACAAACAAAACCACAAAACAGCCAGATCCCTTTGCCCTCTTTACCTAAAGAGACAATGTTTTATGCAAGACACTGTAAAAAAGCTGAACGTAAGTCCTTACAGAAGAATAAGGTTTGGAAAAAGTGTGGCTTTATTTGGGTGGTCATCAGCTTTGAAAACAAGGTTATGGGGGCAGAGAGTTTGGGTAATGTACAAATTAGTATCTACCTCAGCTAGTTTTGGAGTATAAGGAGAGTTTTTTTCTGCCTTGTTGAATTAAATGCCTATTGAGTCCACAGGCAAGGACATTACAATTGACTGTCAATAGGCTGAGAAACCTTAGAAGGAATTATTGATTTTTGCAAAATTAGTTTTTACCCATGTAAACACTTGAGCCTGCAGCATTCCTGTCAGTCAGTCCTGTGCCAGCATAGCTAGAGTTTCTTGAGAGGCGGAAGGTTGAACTTTTTCTGTAGAAGAAATAGTAAAAAGAAAGCTGCCTTCGTATTTTCCAAGGAACAACACTTTCACAGAGAAAAAACAGAAAAATATTAGCTTTGAAGATACATATTGCTTTCAGAAAACTCCTGTAAAAACATAAGCATAAGTTGACTTCACTTCAACCCAGTCCCAAGGCTTGGAGGCTGCTGGTTCCTGTAGTCCATGGCTCAAGGGGAGTCAAGGCAAGTCAAGGGGAAAGGCAATAGGATTGATTCCTGATTACTTATTGGCAACTCTCTACAGTAGGAGCCCTAGCAGGTTTTGGAGCAGTTCATGGTACAGAAAATCTGCTCTATGCTTGCATGTGAGACACTTTAGGGCTGGGTAAGGTTCAAGATTCAGACTGTGTCACCAAAATGTTTAATTTTGAAATAAAAAGTTCTGCCCAAAACAGGAACATTTTCCACCTGTGGAATTTTGGCTTGTGACAAATTACAGTGAAGAAATCTGCTCCCTAGAGACTTCACTTAGCATATCCTTTAAAAATCTTTGCATTCTTTCTTCCATTATTATCACAGCCACCCAATGTACTGCTGCCAAATGCTCCTTCTCACTGTGGGGTTAGTTACCACTGCCACTGCAGGGAGACGGTGAAGAGCTGCATGCTTTCAGATGAATGCTGCTCAGCTGAATGAGTGGCCTCAAGCCAGCTCTCACTGGAGAAACATCCCATGGAAAAAGAAGGAACTACATGGAGCATGCATTTGGTCAATTATTGAACTGGGGACTCTTGTCAGCTAACTGGTGCCAAAAAGCCACCAGTTGCCAAAAGGGACATAACTGTTTGGAGGTCACTGTAAGTTCAGGTGAATGCAAGGCAACAGGTCAAACAGGTTGGCCCAGCACAGGTGGAGTAAATGCAAAGCAAAACACTTAAATATCTGCAAGATTTAAGGAAACTTTCAGAAAACAGAGGCCTTGTCTCTTTGTATTTATGGCAGCTTTGCATTGCCTAAATTCAAGAAACCCAGAGATTTGTCTTTTTTTTCCCTGAACAATTCCCTTGTGTTCTTGACAGTTTTAAAGTTGATATTATCAGTTATATGAAACAATCCAAATAAAAAACCCCTCAAAAGATTCTTAGGTTGCACATTTTATCAGTGATTTACAATGAGTTTGACTGATGATGTACATTAGCAGAACAGCTTTCCAGTAGAAAATGCAAAATTCATTGCATCAAAACTATCCTGCAGGTACATAATTAAAACCAGTGTTGTTAGAAGTTCTAGAATCTTCTGACAAGCTTGGTCAGATGTCCTTGACCAGAGGCTGCCTGAAGCCTTGTTGCAGGTGCCCCTGGATGAGGAGGATGAAGTACCCTTTCAGCTAGTACGAGGGAGAGACCTATATGAGAGCCAAGTCTCAAGTACAGTCAACCGAGATGGCAGCTTGCAGAGAAGGATGCAAATAAGAGGTCCTTATTTGAATTAAGGCCAGCTTAAATACATTCAGGTATCATGGTAATGTGCCACAGGGCACTTTCTCTAGGAGGTAATGGAGCAGCTCTGCCTGCTGGTAGAGGTTTGGATGGTGAATTCAACTCTGGTGGTCTTAGGCGGTAGAAAGTGCCTGTGGCTTCTCTGAGGCTGGAAGAGATGGGATTTTGTCCTGCAAGAGATGTTGTTGTTGTTGAAGAGCTGTGCTGCCAAGTGGAGGAGTGATGGGATGAAATTCAGATGTCTGTGCAGCATCAGAGAGGACAGGAGAGGGCACCTGGAGGCCCAGGTGTTCTTTTCAGTCCCACTGGTGAGGAGAAGAGTAGTAGGGGACTGTGTCAACAACTGATTGCAGACCATGGGACTCTGAGGATCGATGTCTACTTGGGAGACGTGGGATCCGCCTCACTCAGCAGAACAAAGAAATCTTTGCCAGCAGGATGTCTGACTTGGTAAGAAGGTCTTAAATTAGGAATTATGTGGGAGGAAGAGTTAACAGGAGCCCTGTGAAGGAGTGATGGGCAGGACTGACAAGCAAATGTGATCTGTATGAAAGGGAAGACAAAATCATCAAATCAAGGCTCCAATATTTGTATGTAAGCAAGGAAGTTCCCACAAGGCATTATTGAAGGGGTGGGGGAAAGGAAGCAGACTTTTTCTGGGAAGTGATTGTGCCAGGATGCCTCTCTGAAGTACCTGTGTGCCAATGCATATGGCATAGGTAATAAACACAAAGAGTTAAGAGATGTGTGCACAGTTCTAGGCCTATGACCCCACCTGGGACCACTAATCTTGGGGTGTTGCAATGGTAGGATACAGACTCTTTAGGAAGGACAAGCTGGAAAGACCTGGAGTTGCCCTTTATGTGAGAGAGCAACTATAGTGACTAGAGCTCTGCCTAGGGATGGATGAAGGGCCAAATGAGACTTTATAGGTAAGGAATAGAGCACAGATAAGAGTGACATTGTGGTGGGTATTTCCTATAGGTCACCTGACCAAGACGAACAAGAGGATGAGGCCCTCTATAGACAGATAGGAGCAGGCCCTGATCCTCATAGAGGACTCAAACCATGCTAATATTTGCTGAAGGGGTAATACAGCAGGACATGAGCAATCTAGGGGGTTTCTGGAGAGCACTGATGACAACTGCCTTACCCAAGTGGTAGAGGAGCCAATGAGGAGGGGTGTTCTGCTGAACCTCACACTTGCAAACACAGAAAAGCTTGTTGGGAATGTGGAGGCTGAAGGCAGCTTGGCAGCTGTTGAATTCATTAAGATTGCCCCATCTGGAATTTATTAGATTCACCCTTCATGAGACTGCCCCATGAAATGACTCAAAGAACAGTGGGTCTAGCTTCAAAAGCATGGTTCCAGCCCAAACTAAGGAAGTCCAATAGCTTTCTCAAGGCTATGAGTAAAATCATGTCTCATCACAGTCACAATCACTGTGTCAACTATCTGTGTGAGAGAGCCTTTGTAGTTTGCAACTAGGATGTAGTATACAGATATATTTTCAGCATGCAAATATGTCATGGCCTTTTCAGAGAGAAGCATCATCTTTAAAAATCAATTTTAAAATAAGGCAGGCAGCTACTCTGCAAGTTTTTGGGGCTGACAGATGATATTGATACGCCCTTTGACAAAAACAACACAGAAATTACTGATGAATGTTCTTAGGCTAGAAGTGTGGTAGAACAACACACTCCAATGTTTTTTAACATGCCAGCAGGCAGACTTGACTGGGGGAGCTTTGTTGCTGTCTTAACACTCAGCTGAAATTAGATATGCGTATGGTAGATATGCGTATGGTCTTGTTATGGTAGAGGAACCTCTATCCTTCTGGTTGAGAAGGCTCAACAGGGAAACTGCCAGTTTCTTGCAGTGTAACTACTTGTATTCCCTGCTTATAAACATGCAAAGCCTTTCCTCCTCAGAGTATTGTTAGCATTATACAGAGTTTAAACAAAAAATCCTGTTAATATTTCTCACTGGAGACTTTAAAATTACAGGAAACTAGAAGTAATGCAGCGTGTTTACCTTAAGGGCCAAGAACAGCTGATGGGATTTTGTTTGATCCGATGTGATGTTAAGAGGTAGTCAACAAAGGAAACTATCTGTGGATATTCACTTTCTCTCTCTTTCTCACAGACTGTGATTAGGAAGTTTTGATTATTATGTTGGGTTTTTTTTTGTTAATTCTTTGTCTGCAAACCATAACAACCTGTCTTTGGGCAGGTACATGTGTATTTTAGACATTTTCGGTTTTTAATGTAAATTTGAAACTACAGAAGATATTACTAATTTTAGATTTCTGTCCAGATACACAGCTGTGCATAGCTCTAGTCTAATTCTTCTTGTGTCGGAAGTAAAAAGTTCTGAGCCTGCAATTACAAGTTTGGAATGATGACTACTGTGTCTTTTCTGAAATGATGTAAGAAAAAATATATCTACCATGAAACACAGTCACTGTGAGAGTGGTTAATGTTAGCAAAGCTCCAAGAGGCAGTGAAATCTCCAACCTCAGAGAATTTCAGAAGTAGGTAAGTGTTGAGCAACCTGATCTAAGTTTGAAGTTATGGCCTAGGGAACTGACCTAGATGACCTAAGAAGTTCTTCCCTATCTTAATTCCCACAGAAGTACTAAGTGATTGAGTAGCTGCTGCCTCTTGCTCAGGCCTCTCCCTTGACAACATTGTGATCTGCCTGGTAGGGTATGCTCCTGTAGGAAGGAAAGGTGCCATCCTGCTTACTTTCTTCATTTGAAAAAGCTTATTTTAAATCAAACCTCTGTGATGTGTTGAATGATGGGGTAATTACTGTAATTGCTGGGAAAACAATTGTTAGGTGCCAAACAATGACATCTACATTTGTGTTTGCAGTGGATAGTGCATAGTCAGAGCCCTTAACAGTCTAAAAAGAGACTGAAGATATTTCTAGGTCGCAGTTTAAACAGCTTTTGCACGTTTTCAGCATACTTTTGTGAGACAGCTTGATGGCTGTCTGGTGAAGGCAGGAGGTGGTGCAGGCTTTAAATAAGGGGACAGCCTAATACAATTTTTCACTGATGCCACAGAGAGAGGAAACTGTGTAGCTGTTTTTGTCTTAGACTCTCCAGGTAGAGGCTGCTGCTGGATGACAAAGCACATCTGCCCATATGTGTCACTGAAATTGGGAGTAAACTCCTTAACACTAACATAGACTTAAGAAGCAAGCATTCTTTTATTTGGTGCCAGGGACATGGGGGATCTCTCCACCCAACCATGTCCACCAAATGAGAGATTCACAGAGACTTACATCTATACAGAACATGCATAGTCATTACATTTCCCAGAACTCATTATAGTATTCACATCACCCTGGCACATGCATGTTAACTCTGTTAGGGGCTTTATGGAAGCTCTTTTGTGGTCCCTAGTGGTCTTTGGTTCTTGCTCAGCAGGGAAGTTGGTACATTCTTGGTGGTTCTTTCCACATGGGGCCTTGACTTAGAGCATCCTTTTGTTTGATCAGCCTGGCTGGTTTGCACTGATAACTCTTTGAGTGGGTTGGGGAAGGTAAATGCAGAAGCTTTTGTGACTCCTCCATTTATTTGGAAGGCTTGTAAACAGGTTCTTTCTGATGATATTCTTCACTGTTTGGTTTTGCTTGTTTTTGCGAAAGGTACCCTTAATGCTTTTAGTTACTGGACTCTCTTTAGTAGCTGGACTCTCAGTTCCTGATTGTAATGGATGCAATGCCCTTCTTTACAAGAGACAGCTCAATGGAATGAAAACTGTCCTAAAGAACTGAAACAGAAAAAAAGTGGAAAATGCCTTCCATCTCTTGGTGAATTTCTGTTCCTGAGCAAGTTATGAGTTCTCATTCTGCTAACATTCTTGAAAATTGTTTGTGCACCTGCCTAGGTCTGGGCTTCTGCTGGAGGTGCTCTTCAAACCCCAGACCAGACAGACTCAGCCTACCCATCCTTGGCTGCAGGGTAGTTGTGACAGACAGTGCCAGGCTTTCTCTAGTGGTGTAGAGGTAGTAAGGCCAGCTACGCACTGGCTTTTATGTACAGGGAGCTGGACTTCACCCAGGAGATGGAGTTCCTGTACTTGCTATTGCCACCGTGAGGCCAGGACAGGCACCAAACTCTTCCCAAGCTCTCCAGCATCCTCCAAGGAAAAACAAATCTGCTAAGGAGCAAGAGCTCACTAACCATACTTTTCATTTAAGAGATTGTCTTTTCTCCCTAGATGTTTATGCTCTTGTTTAATCCCTTTAAACCACACTGAGGCGGCTCTGCCTCAGCTGCTGCTTATCTTCAGATTTCTCAGGGATCAACTGGGTATTAGAAGTGCTCAGTGTTGAAGTGCTTTTTAATCCCTGTGGTTTAGTGCACTTAGCTGAAATTGCTGACAAATCTCCTTGGTTCCAACACTATGGCTTACTGTAGATACTAAAGAGATGTTCTTTCTCCAGAAATTCTAAATAAACTTCAGAATTTATTGGTAGTAGATTTGCTTTTGTTGCTTTCTTTCTCCACTAGGGACTGCCTATTTATTTATTTTATTTGCCATGAAGTTTCATGTTGTTTTGTATTATTATTATTTTTTTGGTTAAACTTTTCCAAATTTCACTTGGAGAATTCTAAAATGAAGTGGTTTGTTGGGATTTTTCTTTCTTCCTCCAGCCCCAGTAACAACCATTTAGATAAGAAAATAAGTCTACTACCATATAAAACCTAAATTATCCCTGTGTTTCAAGATTCATTCCTACAACCTTGAAATGTGTGTGTGTGTGTGCATGTGCCTAAGGGGGATTTCACCTTGTGTTCCACTCTGAGACAAGATTTTCCCAAAGCCTTAGGCATTTTCAGGTTGAGAAATGTAACTCCCACTCATTCCTTGTAAATACTTTTTGAAAACTATACAGGAAAGCAGCATAATTCATCAGAAAAATAATTCTATCTTTCCAAATAGTTGAATTGTACCTCCCTGCCCCCCAGTTCTGTCTGTATTCATCAACTGACTAGAGCCGTGCAATAGGGAGCCAAGGTTTTTGCCCAAAATCTATCTCCCTGGCTTTCAAAAAGAGTAACACACAAACTCATAGAAGACTTAAAAAGTGGCCATCCAACAGGAAAAGCTATTTTCTCAATTTCTTAAATACAGATCAAAATTCAGGCTCTGTGTGTGCTTTTCATGCTGACTAGTGACTTGTCTAACCACTACAAATCCTATTTTTTCCTAAGGAACACATATACAAACACCCCACTACACACATAAGGAACCAGCTGAACACTGGAATCAACCAAATCTTCTTTTCTATGCATGCATTCAAGTATGAATTGTGTAAATATTCTTCTATGTTAATAAGGATTGAGATTTTTTTTTCCCTGAGAAGGGAAATTTTTAGATTTTATCTCCTCTGTGGAAAATGTGGAAACTTGCTATATTAGTGATTTATGCCTTTCTGTTAGGTTTTGTTGAAATTGGCCAGTGGTGGCAGTGATAGCTGCTGGAGAGACAAGGGCAGCCATTTGGTCAGGGAGAAATCGGGTGGTGCTTGAGCAAAAAAGCAGTTACGGAGTATTTTTAGCATGGGTCCTGCTCTGAGGCCATGTTTTATGACCTGTTTATAGACATGCTGGCATGAGAGCCACCAGGAACTGAGACAGTGAAGGTTTCTAAGGCTGATTTTGTTCAGAGGCTGTTCAGCGTCTTACCGAAGCCCCTTGCATCCCGCATGGAAGCAGCAGGGCTCCTGGGGAGTCATTCTCATCTCACATATGTGAAAAGTTGCTGGAGCTTGGCTGTGCATGATTGGTGCCTTGAGATTCTTGGGCAAATTACATATGCTCCTATTAGGTTTGGGAAACTGCTCTAAAAATGTCAATGTAGACAGGCTCAATTATTGTAAAATACAGTTTATACTAACATAAAGTATGGCAGATTGAAAGCTGGACCTGTCTTCTAGCTTTAGCTATGCTACTTAGAGTGAACTTTACAAATCTGTGGTTCATTGGATCATCTTCGCTTAAATCTTGCTTCGCAACTTCCAGGGTTACCACATTTCAGTTACCAAATAAATCAGAGGGCCTCTCAGTGGAATATGTTACTTTGTGTACAAGGCTATGATCTTATCTGTGTGTTAAATGATAGTTTTTGACAACTTTGGAAGACAACGTAAAAAAGGTAGCATTAGCAGATTATTATGGAACTAGTAAAAAGCTGAGGAATAGGTAACAGGCAACACGTCTGAAATGGATTTCCCCCCCATAATGATGGAGCTGGATTGAAGTTCAGATTGAAGCTGAGTCTGCAAACACGTACTTGTACAGTTCATAGAATCATAGAGTNTCTGCACTCGCTCCAGCACCTCGATATCTCTCTTGTGCTGAGGTGCCCAGAACTGGACACAATACTCTAGGTGTGGCCTCCCCAGTGCTGAGTACAGGGGGACAATCACCTCCCTACTTCTGCTGGTCACACTATTTTTTTATACAAGCCAGGATGCCATTGGCCTTCTTGGCCACCTGGGCACACTGCTGGCTCATATTTAGCCACTTGTCGAGCAGCACCCCCAGGTCCTTTTCTGACAGTTCTTCTGGGCGGGAAGAACTCCAGGCTTTTGTGGAGTAAATTTTCATAATAGCATTCTTAGTATAAATCTTTGCCCTTAAGTTTTTCTGCCTTGGTTAGAAAAGTTGAATTCTAGTCAGCAGTGAGGAGGGACAGCTGAACATTGAAATATGTTATTGAAAGCATAGCCAGCATCTCAGAGGAAATTATCATTCTCCTTTACTCAGCACTTGGTCACTTCTGGAGTACTGTGCTCAGTTTTAGGCCTCTCCATGCAGGAGAGGTATCAACTAACTGGATTGCATCCAATGGAGAGCAAATAAAATTCTTGGGGACTGGAGCACATGAGGTACCAGGAGAGGCTGAGGGTGCTGGGCTTGTTCATCCTGAATTAGAGAAGGTTTGTGCAAGCTCTAATTACAGTTCTTCTCTACCAGTTGGAAAGGGAGGGTGGTTATAGAGAAGACACAGACAGGGCAGAGGTGCACAATGAAAGTAAAAGAAGCAATGGGCACAAGCTGCAATATAGGATAATCTCACCAGATAAAAGGACTCTCCGTCCACCTGCCCCCCTACCCCAGGAGTGCTACAGAGCTGGAACTCTGGCACCTGGAGTTGCTGTGTAATCTCCAAGCTGGCAAATACTCAAAGTTCATCTGGACACAGTCCTGAGCAACCTGCTCCACTGCTGACTGCAGTGGGTTTGAATAGAGGCTTCTAGTCGTCCTTTCCAATATAAAGCTTTCTAGGATATCTGAGTAATTAGGAAGTTACTAAGAACTTGGAAGGAGATAGTGTCTTCCAGAAACAGTTTAGAGTATTAATAGATGTGGAATCACAATGTCCAGCAGAGCTCCGACAGAGGCTATGACTAGGTCTCCTAGGACATGAGGAAACAATTGTTAGGATGCTGCCACAAAGGACAATATGTACCCATTTGAGCTGGCCATAGCAGCTTATCAGCACATAATGGCTGCACAGTTCCGAACCTCTCTAATGTTACTTGATTTGATCAACTGTGTGAAGTCCCGTGTGCATGGCAGGCTGCCTTCCACAGGATAAACTGATGGAGCAGACAGAACAGAAAATAGAAGAAAAGATAGTGAACTATAGATAGAAGAGTAGAACCAGGAATGCTTTTGTAAATAATGAAGCATTATTCATGTGAGTGCAGGGAGAGGGAGGAGGTGTAGGTATGTCCTATGTGCAAGGATGGGACTTTATACCCCCATTAGTAGTGACCAGTACAATGCATCACATGAGATGTACTCCAATGCTATGAGCCTGTTCCCCTCTTTCCTATTCAGTCTGTCCCTGGTAGTGATCTCTGGGACTGTGATAGTATCAGCCAGGTCATCTCTAGTTAGACATAATCATCCCACTACAAAAATATTGAGAAAGAACTGTCACCTATGTGAAGAACAGGACATAAATGCAGATTTTTCTTTTGTAGTAAAACAACTAAATCATGTCTTCCCAGCCTGAAAACTCGGTTGTTTGCACATGAAATTGGAGAGAAGAGGATATTTACTTTACCTGATCCCTTTGGCTTGCTACTTAAAAAATGGAGAGCTTTGATCTGAAATTAATGAAAAAGAAGCATGATCTATTTTATACAGACGTACCCAGGAGGCTTTAAAAATAGCACTTTTTTCCTTTTTTTTTTTTTTTTTTTTTTTCATTGAAGGCAAGGAAACTTAGCTAAAGAAGACCTTTTCTCAAGCTGGCAAGCACAGCAGTTTTTGTATCTGACCCCTTAACAGAGATTGCACGAGTAAATATCAGTCCCCTGACTCCAGAGCTTACTCTTGCTCATACAGATTTGATTCCTCACCTTACTGCTGGAAAATGTGTGTGTTGGAGAAAACAACTTTTGTGATTAAGATGGTAAATGGAATGGTTGCAGACTTTTAAAAGGTCCATTCTACATGACTTCTATATGACCAGTGAGTTACCAGAGTTATTTTGAGGGGCTTTTGAAAAATCATGGAGCGCTGGCTGGAAGATGACTCTGGAAATCTCTAGTATGTTCTCCTGCAAGAGCAAACTGTCAGCCAGCACTAGGTGACATCAGTCATGGCTTTGCCTGTCTGAATGTTGAAGACCTCCAAAGACAGAGTTTTTGTGACACAGGAGCCCTTGAAAATTATATGCTGTCATCTGTGTTAACTCACCATCCCACAATAGGTAGTATGAAGCAGTGTTGCAGGAATCCATGACTACAGAAGAGAATGTGCCTGCAACTGCAGAAATAAAGATCATTTGGTTTGTTTCTTTTAAAATTAATTAGCATATTATACTTCAATAGTTTATGCCAGTTCTATATTTGGCACCTATACTTCTAGAAAAGATTAAAAGGCTTTTGTTCCAGTGATCCTTAGGATAATCAGGCTTCAAATTGGAGATAAGGGCACACAGAATTGGTTACGGGAATTACTGCCTGTTTGAAAACCGAGTGGCTCAGATTTTTTTTTCCTACGTCCTTGAATGTAACAGCTCTATCCCCAGTTTGCAAAGGTGCAAACTTTATGAAGATGCACTCTTTTTCCTCTTGCACACCTGTATTGAAGACATTGGACACCACAGGGTTATTGACTAGAATAGATTCCTGCAACACTCCACTTGTAACCAGCCTCTGGGTAGAGTGCAAGGCATTAACAAATACCTTTTTGATCCAAACAATACAGCCCATCTTTCCCCCAGTTAATTGTTTGTCCACGTACACTATAACTTCCCAACTAGTATATAAGAATGTTGTGGGAGAAGACATTGAAAGCCTTGCTAAAGTCAAGACAAACAACATCCAAGGCCTTCCCCTCGCTGTATATCTAGTCTTTTCATCACAGAACCTAATCAGGTTGTTCAAGTTTGATTTACTCATGGTAAATCCATTTTGATAATTTCCAGCCACCTTTTTTCTCCTTCCTAAGCTCAGAAATGGTTTCTAACAGGACCTGCTCTTAGATTTTCCCAGGGACTGGTGTGAGGCTGACTGAATTGTAGTGCACTAGATAGGTCTTCTTGCTCTTTTTGAAGGTGCAATATTTGCCTTTTTATAGCCACCTTGAAACCCCCCAATCTGCCTGTCTGATATGATAAGACTGTTCCCACTATGACAGCATCCAGCTTCCTCAGCACCTTCAGATCCACACAGTCTGGTCCCATGGATTCGCATAGGTTGAGACTTCTCAAAAGATCCATGACTTGTGTCTCACTGACTGTCTCTTCAGACACAGAAGCCTGAAAGAGCTTGTCAGTGAAGGCCAAGACAAAGAAAGGATACTGTATCTCAGCAACTGTGAAACCTGAGGTGGAAGGACAAAGCATCACAGAGCAAAGAAGAGCAATTTTCTGTACAGGGATTTAATTTCATTCTTTGCAGCTGGAGTGAAGCTAATAATTTCCAGCTCTGGACATAGGCAGTGATACTTATTCATCAAAAAAGGGCTGAAGAGAAGCATTGTCTCACATTAACAGAAACTCCAGTAGAGTGGAGGTCTCAGAAAGCTCCTGTTGGGACATTAAGTGAAGAGTTGTGAAGCTTCTGGTCAGAAACTGATACGTAAAGCAATGAACGAAAGTGTTGATGTATTTTGGTGCATTTCTCATGAGCAAAGTCTGTCTTGTAAGAATTGGCTGTGTGCAACACCTAGCTGATATCTCACCATATTGATACAGTTATGCATACTCACCTGTGCGAGCCTGTAAGGTGACACACTACACACAAAGACCACTTATGTGGTAGTCTTGGGCATGACATCGAAGTAAGAAAATCTCCAAATACCCAAAAAATCTCAGTGGGTCTCATCAGGGAATTCCAAAGAGAGTAGCTTCTCACAGAGATGTCAGACCTGTCCCATTTCCATTTCTGAAGAGCAGCCCCACCTGGGGAGTTTCAGGTTTATTACACAAGAGAAATTTGTGCTGTGGACTTCAGTCTCTTGCTCCTGTGAGTCTGCTATAATACCTGTTAGCAAAAAAAGCAGTCCATGTAGTAGGATGAATCTGTCTATAGCACAGCAGAGCAACATGCTTTCTGACTAATTGATGAAAAAAACCCCAATATTTGCAGATATTGCTTCCTGATGAACACTAACCCATTTTTAAGAGGGTCTCTGAAATAGCTACTTGTCTTTTAAGTGATTTTTATGTTTAAACTAAAAGGATAAATTATTATGGCTTAAATATTTTGACTGGATTTCCTATAGGTCTGTGTTCAAATACATGAATACAGCATCTGTTTCACATTTCCCTGACATCCTGTCTAGGTTGTCTTTTTTNNNTTTTTCTGTCTCCCTCATGACTCTCAGGAGTCCTATTCTGTTTTCATGGAGAAAACACAGAGCAAAAATCTTGGTTCTTTAAGCTTTTGTCCTACTCCTACTGCTTATTTTATTAATTAGGCAAAACAGCAAGGAACTGCTGCTTAGAAATGTAAATCTCTGTTTTTTCAGGTAGAAGAAAAAATCTGGATATTGCTGTTTATGTCTTGTCATCATGGTAACTGTTAAACTGTGCAATTAGTTTAAATTAATAGTGCAATTGAGTGAGATTTCCTGTCAATTCAGCCAAGCACATTGTGTGTAAAGCCCAGATTTTCCCCCCATACCACTACAAAAGAATGTTCCTTCCCGTCTCAGTTTTGGTCAAGAAAATTACTTCAGGAATAGAAATGAATTATATAAGTCTGTACCCTGGCCATCTGACAATCTTACATCTTCCCAGTAGGCACAGTACTAACTTTATCCCAGCGCAGCGCTCGGGCTAATATGAGTCATCTGATAACCTCCTCATTGTGCATTGACCTCAACCTTGGACCAAAATAAACATAAATTAAATTACAAAACCTATACTTGGTACTCTCACATTCTCTTTAGTGTCTCGGAAGCTCTGAGAAGTGTAGCAGACTTGGAGGCTTTGCTTTCTTTCCATCTGGCTGTTGTGAAATGGGAGCTGAGTCTTCGAATATATTGTTGCCTTTGTCCTTTAAAGAGCCTGTGGATCTCATCCTGTTTTCACTGGGTTCAGCACTCTGTTAATTTCAGATTAATTACTTCTGAGTGAGGCTGGTACAAGTAAGAGCGGGGCAGGTGTCCTCTGTCATATGGGAAAAGCATTACATCTTTCTCTGAAGGCAAGACCTTGTTTCCAATATCTAAGTTCTTGACTTTTCTTCTCATTGCATTAATGGATGGGAAAGATTTCTGTAGTTTTACAGTATTTTATTATTTTCTCTGCCTGAAAGACACCTGCAAGTTGGAGATCTCCAGGAGGAGAATAGGGCTTTTGGGTGAAGTCAGGGATAAGCTTTTTGAGAGAGGCTCTTCTCTGAAACAAATCCACTTTGAAGGCACAAATCTCTATCTGGCCCTTTGCCTCTAGCTAGAAGTCTCTTAGCTGAATGCTGCATCCATGAATGGCCAGCTGAGATGCCCCCTATGTGACAAGAGAGTGATGGCACATTGCCACACATGGATATAGGTTTATTAGAGCATTAGACTGAGGCAAAGATAATCTCATCTCTTAGGTTCCCTCTTCCACTGTTATGCTATGTGTTCTTAGGGTCCTGAGCTTGATGGGTCTTTTCCCCGTCTGTAAAAATGGGACTATCACTAAGGTTGGCCTGTTCCAAAGCTGTATGCTTTTAAGAGAAACACCTGCTTTTTCATAGTTTGTCTGGAGAAAAAAGCAGTAAGTCTAACTTATTGCTAATAACTATCTAACAACTCAAATAGTGCTGAATATCTCCACACCAAAAATAGGACTGCTCATCTTCTAAAGCCTTGATGTAAAGTCTACTGAGATGTTTTCTGTGAGTAAATTATAGGACAAATCTTCCTCCTACTCTGGAGTCATCCAGTCCTGATTTCTCTTGAAATAAATATTTGAAACATCATAGTGAAAAGCAGATGCAAAATCATGTTATTCTACAGACTGTCTCTGAACTGCTTGCTTTAAGGTACCACCTTTCACTGTTCTCGCTGCGTCTTGGTCATTTGCTCTCCATGTCTAAAACCACTGAAGCAGGGAAGTAATCTAGGAAAATAGAATAGTGAATACAACACTTTTAACATGGATTTTCAAATACATCATGCAATAACTCTCTAAATAGTTCAAAATCCTTTTATTCCATAAATTTACAAGGATACATATTTCTATCACCAGTTAATAATTCTGTAAGTAAGCACAGCCCTGCAACCAAATATGCATGTGACGTGCACACATGCACCTAAAGATTTTGTAATCCTACTGTTATTTGGCTTCAATAACCATATGTCTGGACAGAGTAAAGGTGAATCCAACAGCAATTCTAAAGGTGAGTCAAGAAGTTTGGGTAGAAGACATTTCTGAACAATGGAATAATTATTTCATAAAAGACCCTTCAAAACAGGGACTTGCAGACAGTTCCACCAAACTTTCAATACTAAATCTGATCTGACTTAATATAACAGAGAGAAAAGTTGGTTATATTCTGAGAAAGTGCCTACCCACTTAATTTGTTCTCAAACTACCCCAAAATGAAAGGATTCTTTCATCTGAAGCATTTAGACTCAATATACCTTTTGTTTTACATGAAGCCTGAGGTATTCACCTGCTGTCACTTTACTGATAAAGTGTTTTACCTCCTTTTTAACTTGATCAGAAGATCTTTGTACTCAGCAGAATGTTCCCTTTAATGCCAGTAAAGTTGGCATGATTTGTGTACCTTGGTTTTGAAAGAAAAGAACTTTTGGTTTTGAAAGAAAAGGATTCAGAAGCACATTCATCTTGAGTATCTAAAGTCAGGCACCTTGAAAAGTGTGATCCTGACAAGTGGTTAGAACCTGTTTTGAAAAAGCAGGCTTCTTTTTTTTCAGCATGTACCAAGAACACACAAATGCAACAATTCCTTGTGGAAATGTACTAATGAGCTCATGCATAAATTCAGTCTTCTCCAGCAGCAACGTTCTTTTTGTCTAGGGTAAGAACCTGAATGTGTGACCAAGTGTAGTGCCTCTGTAATAAACATAGAAGGAAAAAAGTCTCTATTTTTCTTTTGTTCCCCCTGTGGAGACATTGGTATTCTTCTTGAGATGTCAGTGACATGATTTTGGCAATGTGTAATGTTTTGAAGTCCTCATAGAATTCCCTGGTGTGGTTCTGCTTTTGCAGTTAATGGCTATCAATTTGGAACAGCATAGGAAGAAATGCATTTCATGACGATCCCTACTTTTTCTTCCTCACGATCCCTACTTTTTCTTCCTCACACTTTTATCTGAATTGCAATATGGGCCTGTGTCCCTCATTTTATGTCCAGTACACCCATTGCTCTGATTTTGGAGCATATAGAATCATAGAATAATTAGAGTTGCAAGGGACATTAAAGATCACCAAATTCCAACCCCCCTGTGGTGGGCAGGGACACCTCCCAGTAGACCAGGTTGCTCAAAGTCCCATCCAGCCTGGCCTTAAACACTTCCAGGGATGGGGCATCCACAGCTTCTCTGGGCAACCTGTTCCAGTGCCTCACCACCCTCATAGAAAAGAATTTCTTTCTAGTATCTAATGTAAATCTCCCCTCTTCTAACTTAAAGCCGTTTCCCCTTGTCCTGTCACTACACTGCCTGACAAAGGGTCCCCTTCCAGCTCTCCTGCAGTCTCCTTTCAGATACTGGAAGGCTGCTGTAAGGTCTCCCCAGAGCCTTCTCTTCTCCAGGATGAAGAAGCCCAGCTCCCTTAGCTGGTCTTCATAGAAGAGGTGCTCCATCCCTCCGATCATCTTCGTAGCCCTCTGCTGGACCCGTTCCAACAGTTCCATGTCCTTTCTATGTTGAGGACTATAGATGTTAACCCTCAGAAGTGCTTAGGTTTTAGTAACCTTACCATTAATTTTACCTGTTATAAAATCCTTGAAAAGAACAGCTACTGTGGCTGGGGTCTGTAGAATGTCCCCTGCCAGGCTTTAAATAACTATCAGGTTTATATTTTTAATTTAAATTTCAGTCTGCTAAAAGGTCCTAGTCTATTCATTTTCACTTCTGCACCCTGGTATCATCTGAGGACTGAGTGGTCTTCCCTGCTGCTCTCTTGGTCTGTTGATCTCCTTGGACCTCAGTTACCCTTATGCCAACACAGTAATCCTGATGGCAACAGTCAAATTCCTGCATGTTTACCCAGGGATAATAAATAACATTCTGGGTTCAGAAATTGAGTTATTCTTTACTGGAGCTTCCTTCATTTGTCTTCCCATGAATTAAAAAAAAAGGAGGATCAAACATCCCCTCCTTCAAACAATTAAGATGGTAGCCTTTTATTTATGAGGATTGGGAAATAACATTTTAACCAGGGCTGACTGGGAATATTCTGAGAGAACAGTTTTCTGATTGAAAATGTGTGTTGTTAGGCATTGAGATTTTATGGGGAGGAAGATTTTTATTTCCCCCTCTCTCCCCTGGGATGACTGGAGGGAGGCTCCTTGTCTGCTCACAAGGTTACAGCTTCAGAGGAACAGTGAAACTCAGGAGCACTTCTCAAGTGGAAATGCAGAGCAACAACTTCCCTGCCTGGCCCACTCAGCAGCATCTCTGGCAGCCAGGCACTGGGAAAGGGGAGAAGTGGAAAGACACAGGGCTTTGTTCCTCAGCCTTGTGTTTCCTATAAAGAACTGCTGTCAAATTCTCTGTCTCCTTAGAAGCGGCCAGGGAAAATGGGGGAAGAAAAAAAATGCGTAGGTAAGACACTGAACCCCTTAACAACAGACATCTAGCAGGTTAGAATTTTCACCCTTGTGTTTCTGATGCAGAGAACAGAAAGAATGGAAGACAGGCACATAGTGTTCCTTCAGGCTATGATTTGGTTGCGTGTAAGAGGTCAGGTGAATTCATCTGACATGAGGCAGGAGTAGTCTCTGCAGCTTGATATTGCTTTATTGCCACAGTGTTCTGCCTCAGCTAGATCCATCTGCAATTTTCCACATAACTCAGAAATAAAGCGCAGATAAGACATCTCATAGCAGTATATAGCATGTCCACAGATATCTCTGAATCTATCAGTATAAGCTGGATAGGCTTACATGGTAATTGAAGGAATGCTGGAAGCAAATGCATTTAATGGGTTTTCAGTAGCACTGCTGTCCTTCTAATAGTACAGGCAGAGGAATGAATCTCAGGTCAGTGTTGCCCGTAAAAGATGTCAAGGAGACTGGAAGAGGAAGATTCCTCTTTCAGAATGTGTACTTGCATTACCTTGCAGAAACATCTGCCAAGGAGGCCCACTGGAGTGGAAAGCAGTCTGATCCTTACAACGTTCACTTGGGGTGTGGGTACTCCTGCTTGGTACAGAGCACCGGTTGGCTACAGAAAAACAAATGCAAAAGCCCTCCTCAGAAGGCTTGGGAAAACTTTCTCTTGTTTAACCTTCCTGTACATTGTTTGGGAAGCATGCACCAAGTATTTTACTGCGATACAGTGGTTCCTACAGCCAGGGCATCAGGTGTTGCTAATTTAGAAAGACCTCATCGTCTTTCTTTGCAGAATTATCGGTCACTTTGGCTTCACAAAAATAGTTTGGTTCCTTAAGGCTCCATTCCAATAGCTGGCTCTGATGACAGCTCAAAATGTCTTACAAAATGTAATGCAGTTAATGCTATTTCAGTCCTGAGTTAATCTACGTTTTTGGTTTGGTTTGGGGTTTTTTTGTTTTATTTATTTATTTATTATTATTCTTAAATATTAGTAGCAACATCTCTACAAAAGATCTAAAGTCCAGAATTCCACATTTATCAATCATTTAGTCAAACCATTCCTCATGCTAGGTGCTATTTTTGCAAAAAAATATAAAGGAGAGTTTCTCAACTGGGTGAGAAACTTCAGGATTAGGGTCACTATTGTTATGTGAAATGGTTCCCTTGGGAAAAATTCTAGAGAATCTGCTCCTGAGAAACTACTGGAACTGACAGGACATTTGTTTGTTTTTAAAAGCCTGGAATACTTCATTTATTTTTAGATGTCTGGCAATTAATCTAGCTGCTTAAGCTCTTCATATAATCAAGTGAGGTTGTTTATTTTTCATCCAGTGTCAAGATGTTGACAATAGTTTTGGTTACATAGACCTGTCAGTTCAGTCATATTTCTTTAATTGACAGTATTAGTCTGATGAAGTCTTGTTTGCAAACATTTACTTCTCAGAGTTTGGCCGGCCTATTGCACAGACAGGATATAACAGAAAAGGTTTAGGTGAGTATATTTTTGTAAAGAAAGCCCCCTTCCTAAAAATCAAGGGATACTCAATCCAGACTTCTAGAAAGGGTCAGCATATGATGATGGATAAAAGCAGAAACTGAAAGATCTATTTTTTCAGGGCTATGAAACTAAAACATGACAGTAGCTTAATCGTGCAATTTCAAAACCTGTTTCCATGACAAATTTAAAGCTTCTTTTAATTCTTTAGCAAATAATTTAGGGATTTTCCCACAGGGGCTAATTGACTCCAGTGAGAGCAAAATGAGAAAGAAATCCTGTTCCGGACTGCAGTGACTATAGTTTGAAACCTTGCTGAAAAGCTATGGGAGAGGCATATGCATTTTTCATAGAAAGCAATAAAATATTAATTCCTTTTAGTGACTTAGATGAGCACTATAAAAAAAGTATCAGAACTGGAGCAAAAGAACTGCATTATTTAACCACAGTCTCTTCATTACATGTTACTAAAAAGATGTTCGATATTTTGAGAGGAAAAAGACTTTTATAGTTCTGGTTATTAGAGTAAAAGATTAAAATCTGTTCAGTCTTAGGAGAGAACACAGAGGCTGTAAGAAGGTGTTCTCCCTCTTTTCTTTCCCCTGTCTTCTAAAGAAGCAAGCATCAACATTATAATAAAGGAATTTTGTTTGACACCTTTATGGGCACATCCTCGGTGCTGGAACAGCAAGACTGCTTATCGGAAAAACCCTCAGCAGAGTTAGAGCCCAGCTCCATGGACGCTGACATGCTGGGCTCAGAGTGATCCCAAATAGGTTAGCAGGATTCCACCAGCCAAGGAAAGTTGCTCACGTGCCTGTCCATACAACAGTACCTAAGTTACTATATAAGGCTCTCATGAGTAGAAGATTGCGTAATATTTGTTAGTTAGAATCATAATCCATTGGGTGTTGACATCTTCACAGCAAGCTGTGACCCGGCAAGGATATACAAGGTTAACTGTATGTACATCTCATTAAACTCTGAAGGGTGATTCAGAATGGTCCCTGGTTTATTTTGCAGGCAGCTTTTGCCTGTTCAGGATTGTTTTTTTTTTAAAAAAAAAGAGTGGTGCTGTCGTTATTCCTCCTCACAAGAGCTGAAGCTTGGCTTGGCAGCCATTAGGAAACTGTTGGATATAAGTGGATAAGACAGCTCTAATAGGAGAGATGTCATGGAAAGAGTGTGATTCATTGCTTTGAGCTGTGCACAGAGCTCAAATATTTGGTTTAATTTGGTGTTAGGTTCCAAAATACATATCTATATTTTGACACAGGACTAGGAGAGATCACTTTTTTTCCTTTGCTCTTGCTGATCCTGAAACTCTTCCCCCCCTTTTGAGGAGCCTTTCCTAAATGTCTCATGTTGATCACAATCCAGTTATCTAGATGTCAGTGTTGTAGACATTCTTGCTCTGCAAGAAGTTGGAGCATGGAAAATATACCCTTTCCTTAGAACTTCTTACCTACTCTCTAGGAAATTTTATAACAAAGTTATTACAGATCTGCTTCCCAGATGCTTAAAAGTGCATCTAATGCTTAAAGTGATTCTGCCAAGCTCCACACACTGAAAAATCCTAAAACTAGAGGACCCCTATCAGAAAAATCTGCAGTACAGCTCTCTATTTTGATGGCTGTTCAATACGTTTTTCAGGATTCATTTAGTTGTAGCACTGTGCTGGTATATACAGTGAGGAAAGCATAGTGGCATTGTTTCCTACACAATGCACATTTGAGCATGCAGGAAGACTGTATTGCTGATAAAAGAAGGTAGGCAACATCCACTGTTTTCTTATCTTCCAGTGAACCAGTCTTTTCATCATAAAAGGAAAGAAAGTTGTTCAGATATGATTTGCCCTTGATAAATTAATTCTGGCTTCTCTCAATCACCTTCTCATCTTTCATCTGGCTGGAAATGGCTTCAAGCAAGATTTGCTCTATAACCTTCCCAGGGATGGCAGTGACTGGCCTGCAGCTACTTGTATCCCCTTTCTTGAAAATGGGGCTTGTATTTGCCTTTCAGACGACAGCAACCTCTCCCTGGTCACCATGACCTTTGAAGATGACAGGAACCGGTCTTTGAATGACATTGGCAGGCTCCATCAACACCATGAAAAGCATTGTGACTGATCCCATATTTGTGTGTGTCCAGTGCTCCCTAACTCCATCTCTCCCTGTTGCAGGAAATGCTTCACTTGGAACATTAGGTTCAGTGTCCTCAGAGGCCTGAGGGCAAGCTTTGCAGGTAACAACTAATGCAAAGAAAAAGCAATGAATACCTCAGTCTTATTCTTGACCTTTGTCCTACAACCTCTCATTGAGCAATGGGATCATTATCTATTAGCCTTCTTTTTTTCTGCCTGTTTACTTACGGAGCCCATTCCTTTTGCCCTAAAATCTGATTCAGATTGAAAGTTTGTGGCTCTCCAGCAGTTTCCAGAAATCCCAGGAGCAAATGGAGATTATTTTTTATGGGTCATTCCTAACAGATATTTCATTCTCACCTTATCAGGGGCTCCTATGGGTTTTATGCAGCTTCTCTGCAATGGCCCACTGATTTTCAACAGTTTTCATCCAGGGGAAGAGACAGCTTATGTTGTGAGGCTGATGCTTACATCTGTTTCTTATTGCTTCATATTCAAAGATCAACTTATTGTTCTAGTCGCCAAGAGGAGGGGAAGATATTTCTATTCTTTATAGCAGTTAAGACGGGAGGACTGGGCGAGTGGAATTAGTCTGTGTATTTCAGGTTCCTCTGTTGGCTTTTAATTGGGTTTAGTATCTGTTTGGTCTATAGCCAAAAATATATGGGAAAAGTCCTAAAATATTGTCAATAAGCACCATGATCATACTACTGTTATCTTAGAAGGGTCTGGTAAAGCCCTCTCCGCTCCAGCTAGAGGGTTTCTTGTTGATCTTAAGGCTGTTCATTGGTTTTCTACCTTGGGGCTAATTTGCTCGTTTGTTTTTATTTGGAAAGCTTCTGCTAAAACAAACAAAAGAAAAAAGAATTTTTTGGCTTCCTCTGAAATAAAGCTGGTAGAAAATGTTTTGCTTTGCCTGTCAAAAATTATTACACTCATTTTGCTGCAAAGCTCTACTACTTTTTGAGCAGAGATAGAAAATTTGGCAGGGAGGTTGTTCTAATGTCATCATGTGTTTTTTTGCCATCCTCGAGGAAATTTGCTCAAATGTATTCCTTAAGATGGATTTCCTTAGAGACTTGTCAGAGATTTACTACCAAAATCCTTGAGGATTTCCTTGCACCAAGAAGAACAGATGTTTCCATGTCAGTGAAAGGAGCTGTACTGGCTAACCAAGACCTTGTTGCTCCTGTCTGTGGAGGATGGACGGGATACCAGGTGGCAGGTCTGAGAACTGTTTCTCCAGTGCTCTCCATGCCCACGGGCAGGACACTGGAGAAGTGGAAAGCTGTATGTCAGGAGTGGAAGTGCACAGAGTGGGGTGAAGGGAGAGGCAGCCTGAGATGAGAGAGGGCTTTGGTTTAGTGGGTTGAAAGGGTGTAGTTGGGAATAGGTGCAGTGTGTGGGAAGACTATTTATTCAAACTCTGTCTATCACCTTAGGTCTCACAGGAAGTGACATGATCCCTTTTTGCCCAGATAAGCTTTAGAAGTCTCATCATTTCCATTCCAGGGACAAACAGAAATCCCTATGAAGGGCAGTTAAAAGTTACAGAAAGGACAAATTCTTTCCTCCCCTTGGCAGGTGAGATTGGGATGGACAGAGAGAGCGAGGAAAAAGAACTGTGTAGCTCTAGGGAGCACCCTTATCCTTTCCCTCTTGTGTGCAACTGGTCAGTTTAATGCCTACACTCATCCTAGCAATGTCTAGTGAGAAAAATGGAAAAAATGATCTTTATAAAGACTTAAACACACAGGGCAGTGAAGATGTCTCACAGGTCAGGGCAGATATGGGGTTGAGACACGCAGAATTTACATGTACAGAGGGATTATCAGCCAGAAGGGTGTAGAGAGACAGACACACTGTTTGGGAGACAAATGAGTTGTATGGAATCATGATGTGGGAAAGATCTTTGTTCACATGGGGTATTCCTCACAACACTGTGTATGTGTGTGGAGGGGGACACAGGATGAGGGTTTACGTGGGGGACAGTGAGTTCCTTTCACATCAGAGCCATACAAATATCACTAAAATCTTTCTTTACCATTCTATTTCAATAGTAACGTGCAGTGGTGGCATAAAATACAGGAGGTGACGTTGCAATACAGGCAACATCTAACAACCTGTTATAACAAGTAACAATTTAAATGTAACGAGTTTCCACAGATTTTTTGAGGGGTTGTTTCTGGCTTGTGTATTTTTTAATAACGTTTAAGCAGGCTGCACATGCATGTGTCTGTAGAGATGCCCTCAGTGGAATCATAGAAACAGAAAGCTGGAAAGGACCTACAAGATCATCTGGTCCAACTGTCCTCCTGTCACCAATACTATCCACTAAGTTTGTCTTGTAGCACCCCATCCAGATGTTTCTTGAACACCGCCAGGGCTGGTGACTCCACCACCTCCCTGGGCAGGCCATTCCAGTGCCTGACCACTCTCTGGGAGAAAAAGCTTTTCCTGACATCTAATCGACATCTCCCCTGGTGCAACTTGTGACCATTCCCTCGAGTCCTATCATTAGTTATCTGGGAGAAGAGGCCGACCCCCTCCTCTTCACAACCTCCCTTCAGGAAGTTGTAGAGTGTGGTGAGGTCTCTCCTGAGCCTTCTCTTCTCCAGACTGAACAATCCCAGCTGCCTCTGCCATTCCTCATAGGACTTGTGCTCCAGATCCTTCACCAGTTTTGTTGCCCTTCTCTGGACACATTCCAGGGCCTTGATGTCTTTCTTGTAGTGAGGGGCCCAAAAGTGAACGTAGTACTTGAGGTGTGGCCTCGCCAGAGCTGAGTACAGGGGGACGATCACCTCCCTGGTCCTGCTGGCTATACTATTCCTGATGCAGACCGGGATGCCATTGGCCTTCTTGGCCACCTGGGCACACTGTCAGTTCATGTTCAGCCAAGCATCAACCAACACTCCCAGGTCCTTTTGTTCTTCACAGTCTTCTAGCCACTTTGCTCCAAGCCCATAGTGTTGCATGGGGTTATAGTGGCCAAAGTGCAAGATCCGGCACTTGGCCTTGTTGAACCTCATCCCATTTGCCTCAGCCCAGCAGTCCAGCTTATGCAAATCCCTCTGAAGGGCCTCCCTACCCTCAGGTGTCATCTGCAAACTTACTGAGGGTACACTCAATCCCCTCATCTAGGTCATCAGTAAAGATATTAAACAAGATAGGCCCCAGTACTGACTCCTTGGGGGACACACCACTTGTAATGGGATGCCAGCTGGACCTAACTCCATTAACCACTACCTGCTGGGCACAGCCCTCCAGCCAGTTCTTTACCCAGAGAAAAGTATACCCGTCCAGGCCACGGGCAGCCAGTTTCCCCAGGAGAATACTGTAGGAGACTGTGATAAAGGCTTTGCTGAGTCTAGGTAGTCTACATCAACAGCCTTTCCCTCATCTACCAGTCTGGTTACGCAGTCATAGAAGGAAATTAGGTTGGACAAGCACAACCTGCCTTTTGTGAACCTGTGCTGGCTGGGCCTGATACCCTGGATGCCACACATGTGCTATGTGATCTCACCCAAGATGATGTTTCAAAACTTTCCCTGGTATGGAGGTCAGGCTGACAGGCCTGTAGTTCCTCAGATCTTCCTTACGACCCTTCTTATAGATGGGAGTCACATCGGCAAGACTCCAATCCTCTGGAACCTCTCCAGATAACCAGGAATACTGATAGATGGTGGAAAGTGGCTTGGCAATCACCTCCACCAGCTCCCTCAGCACCCTAGGGTGGAGCCCGTCTGGTCCCAAGGACTTGTGACAGTCCAGATGGAGGAGCAGGTCTCTAACCTTCTCTGCCTGAATCGCTGGGGACTTCCAGGTCGGGGCAGAAAGTACCCTGAAGATAACTGAACTGACTATTAAAGACAGATGTAAAGAAGGTGTTGAGAACCTCAATCTTTTCCTTATCCTCAGTGATTACATTCCCTGCTGCATCAAGTAAAGAATGGAAATTCTCCCCAGTTCTTCTCTTATTGTTAATGTATTTGTAAAAGGATTTCTTGTTCTCTTTTACTGCAGTGGCCAATCTGAGTTCAAGCTGGGCTTTAGTCTTTCTAACTTCCTCCCTGCATGTCTTAGTAACCACTTTGTGGTCTCCCCAGGTAGCCCGTCCCTTCTTCCAGAGGACATAGACTCTTTCTTTCTCCCAGAATCTCAACAAAAGTTCCCGGTTCATCCATGCCAATCTTCTTCCCCTCCAGCTCACTTTACAGGACTCAGGAGCAGCCTGCTCCTGTGCCTTTAAGATTTCCATCTTGAGGAGTTTCCAGGCTTCCTGGGCCCCTTTGCCCTTCAGGAGTGACTCCCAAGGGACCCCTGCAACAAGTGACCTGAACAGACCAAAGTCCACCCCCTGGAAGTTCAAGATAGCAGTTATGCTAGTCACACTTCTGACACCACCAAGAATAGAGAACTCTACAATTTCATGGTCACTTTGCCCAAGATAGTTCCCAACCTTCACATTTCCCACCAGTCCTTCTCTGCTAGTGAAGAGCAGGTCTAGAGGGGCATCTCCCCTGGCAGGCTTTCACACCAGCTAAGTCAGGAGATACAGAAGTTCCACTGGCTCAACACCAAGCACTTAGAAATGGGTTCTAAGGGATGCTATAGGTGCCTGCCATCTCCAGGAGCTCCAGGACTCAGTGATTCCTTCTGCTTGGACACTGGAGCCCAGCTCCATATGCCCAGAGACCTATTGGTCTCTGTCCTGGGCCATGGGTATGGCTGGTTGAACCAGTAGCAAGGATGAGTGTGTACTCCACAGACACTCATCCTGACACACTGGTTACACAGACTGCCAGAGACAAGGCTCTGCCTGCCTTCTGCAGCACCCACATATAACACAACAGCTATAGGCTGGTAAGTTCCCTTCCACCTCTCCAGCTGCTAAGGACTGAAGGCTGCTGGCACCTCATCCTTACAACACTGACACACATGGAGCAAGGAGTGAGATTGCAGGGGAGAGAGTGAAGGAAAGGTGTAATGAGAAACCAGGACAAGAATGCAGTGATCAGGGGCAGGGCCAGGATAGACAAGTTATTACACACCGTCAGTAACTGCTCACATACCACCCCACATACCCTCTACTCTCTGTTTGTGCTCTCTCCCCTAAACTTTCCTCAACAAATTTTGCACACTCCCACAGGCCCCCCTCGAATATCCCAAAACTTCCGGTTCCTCTTGTTTTCCCCTTCATATCAGTTGCAAAGCCCAGACTGGCCCTCTCCAAAGCTGTGTCCCAAGTTTCATAATGGCCCACCAGTACATGAAGATTTTTGGTCTTTGTCATTGCCTTCATTATCCTTTATCTATCAGACTTTTGTCTCTGTGTCCCCTTCTTTCTTCTGCTTTATCACCTTTGCATTGAAAGGGGCCTTGATTACCTTAATGAAGCAGATGCTTTATCCTTTACACTGGGTACACAGCATTGATGTGGATCATTAACAGGACGATTTAGGAGAAAGTTACAGGATCCCTTACAAGGTAATGTCACTTAGATCTAACATACAGTTACCTATTCTCACTTTGTTAATATGAGCCCTATAGTAAATATCTGATAGTGTTGTTGTTTTGTACAATAATGTTCTCTCAAGTCTCCATTGCATTAGATGTATGCAAACACAAATCTACTATAAAATTTTATTGCAAACACTGCCAGTTAAAAAGCATCAGAGGTGTCAGTGGCAACATGTGCAATCTGGTCTTAGCTGGAACTTCTAGTAAGGGCTCTCTGTATCTGGGCTACAATAATTTTTCCTCCCTATATATTTGGAGGAACTAGCAGACCTGTAAATATGACTTGAACACACATGCAGATGTATGGAATCCCACAGAAGGATTTTAAAGAATTGCTTGTCATTTTGGAAATAAGGCATGGAAGAGGAGCTCTGTTGAAGTATTTGGGATTTGGGGGAATTTAGCCAAATTTAGATAAAAGGATTAGGAGCAGAAGGGCTTGAGAAATGAGTTAGGATTGAAATGGATTGGATTGAAAGAGCTTAGAAAAGATAGGAGATGACATCAGCAGGAAGCAAGGTACGTAATGGCAGGATAAACATTTGGGACCACCTGAGGGACTGTAGAAATAAATTCAGGGATGGAAATTGAATGATGGAGTGCAGGACTAAAAGAAGTTGAATGGAACCATAAGAGGACAAAGTCCAGCTGATGGGTGGGCAGACGACTCAGAGGAATTGCATCTGGTACTGCAGAACCTGAATTTGGACATAGCTTTTGTATGCCTCAGCAATTCTAAACTGCTTTTGCAAAAAAAAATTGCAAAATCCTCCATTTTTTTCTGGTCATGGGTCTGCATACTCTTGTTATCTTTTATCCCACTCATTCATTTGCTCACACAGCTCAGGGTTGTGTTGTGAACCTAAAACTTGTAACCATCTGGAAGGCCAGCATGTTTTTCATCCCGTGATAAACAGAGCCCTAAAGTTCCTTCTAGGGGGTCTCTCTCCCTAGAGACATCTGAGAAAAAACAGTTTTACATGGAAAATACTTAAGGGATTTGGAAATAGAGGTTTAAAAAAATTTAAAAGAAGTTCAAAAGTTACTCATCTATAGGATAAAAGTTGGGGGATCTTATTTTCAGTTTTAGGTTTTTGAAAGCCCAAGGCAAATACAACACTAAAGGCCCCTTAGGTTTACAGAGGTAAGTACTTGAAAGCTAGGAAATGCTCACATCAATGTTTCTGGTACAACCTGGTTTCCCTTCCCCTTCTCCCTTTATTCCATCATTGTGACACAGATTTTAGTTACACAGTGGTATATTTTTGCCAGTACAAGAACCTGTCCTCATTCAACACATGGAAAAGATCGTGCTCCAGGAATAGCACTGGGTGATATAGTGAATGAGACTTTCATCTTCAGCTTATCATGGAAGTGTAATTCTTCCTCCATCAGCTAACGATGGCACGAGCATCCTATTCAAAGCATAGTAGAGAGTCAACTTGTGTAGTATTTTGTAAATTGAGAGCACCTGAAACTATACACTGCTTTGTTATGAAATTACAACTGTAATCCTAATGATACACAGAGACAATTCAAGTGTGCACTTGTGAACATGTGTATGTGCACGCATGTGAATTGGTTGTGCTATGGCTGATGTCATATCTATATAGTAATATCTCCACTGAGTCTTGCTGGTTGTGCTTCAAATATGTAACTAATGGAGAAAGGAGGGATCTTCATTTGGAAGAATGAAGGGAGACAGCAGCTCAGAGAACAGCCATGGATGCTTTCCTGTCAGAGAACAGTCAGGGTTGCTTCTGTCTTGGAAAACTGGGAAGAGTTTTACCACTGCTCATTGTGGCAATAGGGAAACAGCAGCTCGATGAAGAAAGTATTGTTAAATGTCTGAACCCTACTCACCCTGTTGCCGTCTGATGCTTTGAGACCTGCATTTAAACAAACTGAGAAGTCCTAATATATTTTCTTCCCTGTTACAGAGTAACGTGAAAACAAAAGCCAGTATTTCCCATATTCAGTGAAGTCACTCATCTTTCATAGAATCACAGAATAGTAGGGGTTAGAAGGGACCTGTGGAGATATCTAGTTCAACCACCCTGCAAGAGCAGGTTCACCTACAGCAGGCCGGACAGGAACACATCCAGGCGGGTTTTGAATATCTCCAGAGAAGGAGACTCCACAAACTCTCTGGGCAGCCTGTTCCAGTGCTCTGGCACCCAGAAAGTAAAGAAGTTCTTCGTCACATTGAGAGTGAATTTCCTATCATAAGTGTGTCTAGCATTCTGCCAGATGACATGAGTAACCTTTCAGACTTATGCCTTTATGTGTAGGATAAAGAGACTGAAGGCACCAAAGGCCATTAATGTTTGATAGCATATCAGTTGGCTGCTCTGATGTCTGGAAGGATGTAATAAACAGATAGGTTTGTTTCTGGTAAGAGAACAAAACAGGAGAACTTAGGTTTCTGAGTGACATGGCTAACAGCTTCAGGCCATAACCTAATTCTGCTTCCCTCTCCTGTTTAGCACTCTCCTTTATAGATTTATGACTCTGAGTAAGTACGGAGGTATGAAGCTGGCTGTAATTGGTACTGTGCATAAATGTAAATGCCCATTTCAAATGTGGATGCTCTGCCAGCTATTTTTTTTTTTTTAATTTCCCTGGCTACTGCTCTTTTCAGAGCATTGGGATTTGTTTTACATGTGGAACATTTTTGCTCCTGGGAGTTGAATTCTACCTCAGAGCCGCAAACCTGTGGGGGTTATATTGTACCTCTTAGGGTAGATGTTAAGATATAGATGCATGATTTCAGAGGTCCATAATGCACTGAAGTTACAGCAGGTATGAAGGATTGTTTGTTTTTCTTCTGAACTCTTAATTTGATATGGGTGCGAATCTTAAGAAGTCACATGAGCAAAGCATCTCTAGCTATTCTCTTGGTTGCCCAGTGTCTCTTTCTAGTGAATCAGGAAACCAGCCACCACCTTCAGTGCTTACTGGGCAGGGTTCAGTCCCAAGAAGATTTTTTGCAAAAGGGATATGAAAAGTGTTCTGACTTTGATATGGGGCAGGCACTGGCCTGTAACTAACTGAAGAAACTAGTAGGGTCAAAGGGAGGAGGTGCTCCATAACTGGGAAAAGTACCTGAATGTATGAAACAGGAGATGGGGTTAGTACAGGAGCCATGGAAGAGAGAACTGGAAAGTTCAGTAGAAAATGGAGTACCTGGCAAATGCAGAAAGACAGGGAGTGGATAAGAAGTTCTGCATGTGCTAGGTGCAAATCTAGAGACCCAGTTACCCTTACCTTGAGGGTCTCTGTGAATTTGGCTTTCCTGAGAAAATGCTACATATCCATAATTTTGTGGCATCTGCAGTGCTGATAACATCTATTCCAGTGAAAGGGACCTAAAGGCAATCCAAAGAGTGGCAGTATTACCCAAAATGCTGACCCACATCAGAGGTCAATTCAAAATCCAAGGAACTGTTTGGCTTGTTGAAGATGCTCTCCTGTGCCATAGATTGACAGGTGCTTGTTAGGACCAGGCTCCAGGGAGACAATGTTCTTCCACCTTCTGGAATAGGATGGGAGCCCATAAACAGGTGTCCTCCTGTGCTAGAGTCAGCGACAAATCTTCCCATATATCTACAAAGGTGTTTTTATGTATCTCGGAGTTCATGACCAATATAACCTGAAGGAAGATGTGGTCTTCTTAAACTCTTGAACCATAAGAACATCCCATACCTGAGCTTGGAGATGTGAATCCAGCCAGCACCTCAAAAAAAAGCTTAGTGACACCTTTAGAAGGTACCAGTCTCATGGTGTTGCCTTCAGAACTAGCAGCCAAATAAGGGAAGGGTTATGGTACTGGTATGTGTCTTTCTTGAAGTGCTGCTTCAGGGTTCGCCTCTTGCCCCTCTCTGACATCTCTGGATCTTCCTTTGCCATTCTTCTCCAGCTTTGCAAATTGTGTAGCATCTCAAGATGCTGGCCCAGCAAGATCTGCACGGAGGATGAACAGTGGCAGCTGGCATTGCCTCTTAATATAGAAGTGAGGGGTGTGGCTGCCCAGGCAGCGTGGTGCAGATCGGTTTGGAACAGGCTGTGTGCTAAAAAGAGTTTAGTTGCACGTTGCAAAGACTTATGGGTTTAATACTGAGTCTGAGGTGCAGCTTAAGTACACAGAAGGAAATACGGTGGCTTCTTAAGGGCTTTCAGGAGCAAGCACAGGTGGTATATAGAAGTCTGGGTGCCTAATCGGAGATGGACTGTGGTAGGAGGTGAGCAAAGCAGGTAGACATGGCCGGGTGGGACTGCAGCTCGCATGGAGGCCCCTCAGCTGTCTCTAACACTGCTAGGTACAGGTACATCAGGTAACATGAAGACCAGAGCTGTGGCAGCATGAAATGTCTGTGTGGGCTGGAAAATTGTCCTATAAATCGTTGTGGAGCTCCACGCTGTCTCTGCTACGCTGCTTGAAGCTTGCTCCTTTAAACCTGGTACAGGATGAGCTCAATGTAGACATGCCCTTTTTCCTCTTAGAAACCTCAAGAGCTTCTCCATCCCTCCAAAAAGATGTTTTTAAAGGATTTCTCAATAGTTAACCATGTGAATGAATAAAACATAATTATGATTCAAATAATCCCATGAATGAATAATTCATTGGAATAGTTGAAAAGGGAATCTCAGCAAGAAGCATTTTACTATTACAAAGGTAAACATTGATTCACTTTTTAAAAAGAAAAGGTATATTCTCCAGCAAAGTATTTTTCATCTGGTGGCCATGCCCTAATTATGTGTAACATGAAAGAAAAATACGCTTCCTTGTGTGACAGCCATCTTCACATAAATGAAAAGATATGCTTCCTTTTGCAACAGCCATCTTCAATGCTAATGAGTGAGAAAGGAAAAAGGATTAAGTGATATTTAAATCATATTCACTTCCTTCCTGAGGACAGAGCCAAACAAACAAACCAGCCATAGTCAGCTAGTCAAATTGTCCAGAGCCTGAAGTAACTGAATATTGCCAGTTAGTAAGAAAGGAATTGGGAGGACGGGTAAAGAGGGGAATATTTTCTTTTAGATCTGTGCTGCTAAGAGATAGTGTAGGCTAAGCATATGGCTGGCAGCCAGCAAAGGCATCAGATACTATGATGATAAAAGCCTGCTTAATAATATTTAGCACCGACAAAGGGCTTTCAAGGGAAAGACAGGCTTTTGTCTTGGGAAGGATGGAAGCAGCCTCACCTGTTAACCCCATTTTCAGAGGAAGAGAGCACACTGTCATGAGTTTCTCTACACTTTCAGATGCCAAGCATGACATGGACGGAGCAAGCCACAGGTTTCTATCAACAAAAGGACTGGTCTGATTGCCTGCAAAATGCAGTTTTGGCTCCCAAGAAGACAAAGTGTTGATTGTGTGGTGGGAAACACAAAAAAACCAACCAGAAAAGCCGTTGGTACCCGAGAGAAGGGTGTCCACCCCCAATGACAGGAGGGAAACTGTATTTACCTGTGTCTTTCCGCACTTGTTTACTGTGTGACAGACTGTCTCCATCTGTGGATGGCCCAATGCCACCGTCGTGCTTGCATCACGGCAATGACCTTTATAAAAGGAGGTCCGCGAGCCCATAGGCATGGAGCGACTGGCTCAAGGTCAACTACAGCCTGCGGCAGGGACGGGAACAATACCGAGGTCTCCCAGGTCCCACGGCTGAGCTCCGAGCGCTGGCCGCAGCCGCCGGTGTTTGACAGGAGGGTTTGCCTGAAGAGGCAGGGGCAGGTTTTCATGGTGGAGGGGTGGGGGCAAAGGAGGGTGGGGGCGGTGCCACCGCTTGGGAAAGCTGTTGCGAAGCTCCTGCCCGGAGAGCTGCAACCTGCAGCGGGAGCC
>VZTM01034135.1:12907-23379 GCA_013400555.1 Jacana jacana | reverse complement strand
GAGCCCTTCCGAGAGGATGAGGTTTTCATTCAAGAGGAGGAGAAGCCCCTGCCCCAGCACCACTTCCAGCGCCAGGTCTGGCTGCTTTTTGAGTACCCCGAGAGCTCCGGGCCGGCCCGAGCCATCGCCATCGTGCCCGTGCTGGTCATCCTCATCTCCATCGTCATCTTCTGCCTGGAGACCCTGCCCGAATTTCGCCAGGAGCCCAAGGGCGCCCAGCCCGGCTTTGGGGAGGCGGCGCCGCCCGGCGATGAGGCACTGCTGCTGCCACCACCGCCAGCGCCCAGCGGGACTCCGCCGCCCCTGCGCCCCGCTGCCGGTGCCGGCCCCTTCTTCACTGACCCCTTCTTCCTCATCGAGACCCTGTGCATCATCTGGTTCTCCTTTGAGCTCCTTGTCCGCTTCTTTGCCTGCCCCAGCAAGCCCGAGTTCTCCCGCAACATCATGAACATCATTGACATCGTGGCCATCATCCCCTACTTCATCACTCTGGGCACTGAGCTGGCCCAACAGCAGCAGCAGAAGCAGCAGCCTGGGAGCAGCAGCAACAATGGTGGCCAGCAGCAAGCCATGTCCCTGGCCATCCTCAGAGTCATTCGCTTGGTCAGAGTCTTCAGGATCTTCAAGNTCATCTTCTGCCTGGAGACCCTGCCCGAATTTCGCCAGGAGCCCAAGGGCGCCCAGCCCGGCTTTGGGGAGGCGGCGCCNAGGCACTCCAAGGGGCTGCAGATCTTGGGGAAGACACTCCAAGCCAGCATGAGGGAGCTGGGCCTTCTCATCTTCTTCCTCTTCATTGGGGTGATCCTTTTCTCCAGTGCTGTCTACTTTGCGGAGACTGATGATCCTGATTCCCTGTTCACCAGTATCCCTGATGCTTTCTGGTGGGCGGTGGTGTCCATGACCACCGTGGGCTATGGGGACATGTACCCCATGACAATTGGTGGCAAGATTGTAGGCTCCTTGTGTGCCATCGCGGGTGTGCTGACCATTGCCCTTCCTGTCCCTGTCATTGTGTCCAACTTCAACTACTTCTACCACCGTGAGACTGATCATGAAGAGCAGTGCCAGTATACCCATGTCACCTGTGGCCAGCAGCAGTCACCCTTCTCTGAGCCCAAGAAGGGGGACAGTAATCAGTCTCTCAGCAAATCTGAATTTCTAGAAGCAGAAGACCTGGAGTCCATGAAATATTCCAACTTCATTCCTCCCAACAACCAGGGTTATAAAGAGAAGAAAATGCTGACAGAGGTGTGATCAGTTTTGTTATCCTTGGTCCAGACACGGAGCTGCAAGCTGCTGCACAGTTGTCTTCCCACTAGCAGCTGGATCTATTCAGCATTTACATGCTAGACTGTGAATTGTGATACCGTAAACAGAATGATTGTGAGAATGGGCTCTTCTGTCCTGATTTGCTGTTTCTCATTACCTTGTGCAGCCAGAAATGTTCTTGCTTTATTCCGTGGAGTGCTAGCTGTCATCCCCCACTCCCTCGTGAATGTCTTTCTCTGTTTTTGAAGACTGCTTTAATCCAATATTTGCTCTGAAGCCTAGCCGTCCTACTCCACTAGCAGAGAAGCCCGTGCCACTACTTCAAGCTGAAGGATTCGGCAGGGAGTGAACAGTTAAAGGGGCTATAAACATCTGGCTCAAGCTGTGCCCTTAGTTCCTGTGCCAGCACAGTGCCCTTGGCTGTGGGATCAGTCACGCCTGCCATGCCATTGCCTTTGAATAATGGAAACGCTGTAGCCAGCATCACAGTGAGTTCTGCAGCTGTAGGGGAAAGTCAGCAAGCAGATGCCTTCCTTCTTTGCAACCCTTGGCGTGCTAATGATCCTCTTGGTTTGTGTCTTAGAAAAGGTGCATAGATCTAAAAGCTCATCTTCACTTGTGACCATATACCATTTATCAAAAGCATGCTTAAAGAAGTCAACAGGCTTGATGAAGATTCTCTGTTCTGTGATTATTTCAGCCTTATTTATGCCAGTGCCCTGATGGTAATTGGCTTTTATAGTACCAACTTAATCTTTATAGTGGTAAGTGCCTTCTGATGCAAGGCACATTTCAGTAAATTCGTTTTTTATCTCTGCAGTTTATCTCCACACAATAGCATTTAACGAGATGTGCTTTATGCTTCAGGTACCCAGTTCTGTATTCAGGCATGTGAGAGCCATTGACGACTCTGCTGCCTTTTTATTGAGGCATTCCTATAGCTGAGGGAAGTTTGCTTGTTGGTATTTTGTTGACGCTGCTGATACACACAACCCACACAGCACCCCCCCCCAGTCAGCTGCACCTGTGCTGTCTGAAGATTGCACTGGTTTAGCAGGTCACAGGCATAAATTGCCCCAGGGTAAGCGTGTCAACATTTGAGACTGAAATTGGCATGAATACAGGCTTCTCTAAGCCATCCACACAAACCCAACAGCATACCCCAGACCTTTCAAATGAGGGGAAAACCAGCTAGCTTTGAAAAGATGTTTTTGCTGTGTTACTGATGTAGCTAGTTCTTGGTATTTCACAGATAGGAGGCACAGCAATGTCTTTTGTATGCACTAGGCTTTGTGAGAGCAGTTTAGGCTAGCAATGCAAAATGCATAGCATGGCCTGCAGTGCTGGGTTTGCCAAAGAACCAGAGATTTACATCTTAACATGCACAACTTGCTTCCCAGATGTTTTCATTTTTTAAAATAAGCTCTGCCTTGCACCTAACTTTAAAGTGTTTCGAATGCTGCCAGCGGGTGAGAAGGAGAAATGGGTGCTTTCAGATTCTATTGGCAAATTCTTCTGCAAGGAAATATCTTTCTTGTTTTAAATCTAAGTGTATATTCTGCATTCACATGTGTGCATGTGTATGAAAGCAAAGGCAGCCATTAATGCCTTGCATCATACGGTGTGATATGCATATTAGAATGTACTACATATTGCATGTGACACATGTAATACATAAACCGGACAAAGTATCATGATGCAAAATTTAGAGAACACATTTTATGTCTATGTATATATTATGCTTTTCAACCATAAGGCTAAGAATGCTAAAGGCATACACTGTAATATAGCCAGGATTGGCTATAGAACCGGTTGTGAGATGAGATCTGTTTGCATCTTTGTTACCCTGCTTGTTTTTTGTTGTCTTGAGATCTGGCTCCATGCCTAGAGTGCTTTTATTGTGGCCTCTCCTCATCAGGGCCCTGATCACACGGTAGAAGTTGTTTGTGAAAATCCTAACTGCTGAATTTCTCCAGAGTCCTGTTGTCTTCTCGAAGGTTTTAATGTACAGGGATCTCCCCTGGGGTCAGCGCACAACCATTATATCGAAACCTCTGTTCTCTCTAGCTCACTAAAATCAGTAACAAAGTGCCACTTGTCTCTGTTACTACTGGTTAGCCTGGGAGACACAAGTGTGATGTGGTGAGGGTTCTATTGCTGAGAGCAGGATACATAGATGCCAAATTTCTCTTTGGTTCATCAGGACTGAGGTGAAGGTCAGGGCTCTTAGAGCCATTTTGCATCCCTTGAAGCATGTAACCAGCTGCTGGATAAGTAATCTTGGTGAATAAGTGGGGAAGGATTAGCATAGTGGCACCTCTGTTATTTTGTGTAAAAAGTTGTCTTGGTTGCTGAGTTCAGTAAAAAGCTGTTGTTGTTCTTAGTTGTGTTTCAGGGCCACTCTAATGAAATCTTTTCTGTGAGTAAAAGAGTGTGACTTTTCTTCAAACTTCGTGTTACTCTAGCAGATGCACTAGAAAGTAGCAAAAGAACCTGCTGTTTAAGAGGGATGTTGTAAGGCTGCTGCTGTCTCCCAGCAGAATGCCCATGTTTGGGGTTATTTTATGCCTGAGTGTATCAGCTGATAAAAGTTTCCCTGAAGTAAGATATAAAAAACTCAGGTTAAGCACAAGTTCAGGAGGAGGCATGAGATACACTGAGCCTACGTCAGAAAATTCCCGTGCTTGTTTCTTCCCATGGGCCTGACCCCCTTGCCCCTGCCAGGCAGGAGCCCTCCCCACTCAGAAGCACTTGTTCTAACCAGCATGAGAGATGGCTGGCCATGGAGATTCCAGCAAAAAAAGAGATGTGAGGCAAATTACTGGTAGTGTAATCCCAACATGTCTTATAGAGATGGTCTTGTCAAGAGATTTCGTGCTCTTGGGTGAAATTCAGCAGTGAGTTTCTAGCTGGAGTGTTGTCTGCACACACATGAGCAAGCACTGGTGTGAAGGAGCAGTTGCAAACAGCTACACCTTTGTGCAGTTCTTTGCGATCCCAGTTTTTCAGTTCTGAAAAGAAAATGCAAATGGAACTGTGGAAAACAGGAGCGGAGCTTGCTTCCTGGGTTTTTCTGTGTCAGAGCTAAGAGAAATACAAGAAGCCAACAGAAGCTTGGAGACTGTAACCTAGGGACTTTCATATGAGCATGTAAATCCTTCTCTAAGCATCTCCTGAAACCAAGGCAGTGAAGTCCTAGAATAATTAATAATACTACATATTACAGAACTTCTGGAATTTGTTGTTTTTATTAAAGAGCCTTTGGCTTTTTTTCAAGTGACTGAAGTCACATAGTGGCCAAATCACAGAGATGCTCTCAAAAAATTTACCTCGAGTTCTCAGCTCTTAGCACTCACTCCTGAATGTTCGAAATACAAATCTGTCTGTCTGTCTAGCTATTTCCTTCTGAAGGCAGAGCACGCATCCTCGTGAAGCAAAGTAAGCACCTCCAGGGACTTGTTTCCATAACAACCTCCCAGCCTGTTTCTACCCTGTGACTTTGGCTACAAGCAAAAGCACTCATTGAATATTTTCAGTTCTCAGATATGAGCACCTTACCTTTACAGCTGTTTTCTTTGCTTACTGATGATGACTCCATCACCCTGTGTCATGTTCAGCTCTCCTGTCCATCTCCAGACAGTTACCAGCATTTTGAAAGCAGGGAGTGCAAACCAGGAGGTGGGAAGGGATTTTATCTGTAAATCCATGTACATTGAGAGGTGTGGAGTGTGTGAAGGGCATCTGAACACTTACAGTCAAGGAGCTGAGGGGCAACCGGCCTCTGAGTCCATCATCTGGGTGCATAGTGATGAGGAATATGACCTAAAGCACCACATTAAAAAACCCAGAAACTCCTCTTTCAGCAGGAGTTGAAAGGACTAGGAAATGGTTTTGCTGTAGAAGAGACTATTGCTCTTTACTAAACACTTGGCTGTTTTGTGACAATGGGTTCCCCAGGTAATTTTCCCACAGGATGTTTTGCACCAAAGCAGGTTGGGGCAGAAATCATCATGTTGGAGGTGGGGGTGGAAGGAAAGGAAGAATTTTATCGAGGACACCTTTTTTTATCCACAACTCATCAACCACATAAAAGATTGCAAGTGTGAAAGCCATGAAGAGCCGTTTTATGATATTTCAAAGTCTACTTCTGGGTTCCTGCACTTACCTCCAAGATGTAATGCCTGTTCTGCTCCTGTTTGGAAAATGTTGTAATTTGGAATTTTTGAGCAATTTTCTGTTTTGGCTCTGTTCCTTCTGATCCAGTTTTCATGGATAAAAATTCACTGCTAGACCAGCTGTAGAGGTGAAGGTGACTGGACCTGATGCTTTCTCCTAGGCTCTTTCGATCAGTGTACAGAGATCCCTATGGAGATAAAAAAGTATGAGTATAAAGGAAATTCGGGGCAGCAAGAGACAGGGTAAGGACTGAAGTGTCTTCCATACTGTGATGGAAAGGACAGCGTCAATCCTAAAAGCAAAGGAACAAACGGCTCCAGTGTCTGCTGCTACAGCAGAAGTAGGTAAGGTTTCTTTTTCATCTGTGAAATTAACCAGTAAGAGTTTCTTGCAATTAATGAGGAAGGATTTCCTAATTAAGATTTGCAGCCTAAAGGGAGAATCTGGTTCTAGGTGAAGAAAGAAAGATAATTATAAACTACAAAAATATAGTATGAGCCAGATCCTCACCATCTGCTGATTCAAATCGGCAAATCTCCATTTAATACAACTATTTTCACTTATATTGGGCTGTAACTTCAATCTTCTGCATCCAGTCAAAACATATGTACTATTGGTTAAAATGCTTATTTTTATTTGTTCTTTTCTTGAGGTCCTGTTTACATCAGGGAAAGGTCTGAAGATTACAGCGGGAGTTAACCACAGCTTTCCCAAAAGGTCTCGTCTGACTTGAGTCCATGTAAGTCTACTGAACTCAGTGAAGTTAAGCTTCTCCTTAACTTTACATTGACAAAAATAAGAGCAGCAGCATTTTATTAATTTTTTTCTTTTTAATGATGGAAATGTGCCAATAAATTCTAGAGAAGTTCAAGACTAAACGAGATTCTACCCCCAGCTGCAGCCCTGTAAACATATGACAGCTCTATTTACATTGCTGTAACCAAAAGCACAGTCAGAGCTCTTCATCTTTGCTCTTTGGAGCTCACGCTCTAAACAAATCCTATTCTGAAGACATCTGTAGCCATATTATCAGCAGGCTTACAGTCGAATCCTGACTTGCAGTCATCTGCTTACACATAAAGTTAAGGAGGAGAGCAGGTGCTTGCAGGATGAAAAGACTTAATCCTCTGAAAATGAACAATTGCCAGTGAATGCTGAGTGTCCTTAGCTGCCACCAAAGACAGTTGGTGATGAAAGTGCCCAGTAATTAAAAGAAGGAGCTCTTCTTGTGCAGAGTCAGGTCCTATATAAGGACCCTAGTCAAGGGAGACTTGGGTCTCTCTCAAAGACCCTATAGGCAAGACCCTAGTCAGGGAGATAAGCCAACAGAATGTTTTTGGGGGAAAGCTGACAGGGACTGCAGTAACCCTGATTTCCAGTGTAGCTTGCATTGTTAGTACATGTCAATTCTATATGTCTTGCCTAACTGGCTGGGTTTTTACTGTCTGGTACCTGTTGGCTGGCACAAGAGCTTGAATATTATAGCATAGTTTTATACTTCGGGAAACATAACTATGATCAGTGTGGATCTTGTGTTCCTAAAGCATGAATATTCATTGAAAAACATTCACTGCAGGAAATATCTATGTTGTCTGTAGTGCAAATTAAGAGAGGCTGAAGCAATAGATTGAACTTTCCTGTGTGTGACTTTTTCTTAGTGGAAGAAAGGAAAGAATTTACAGGAGGGAAAGTGCTCATCAACTTCCACAGTCACCCTAAAATACTGAAGCCCTGTGCCTATTCATTAGAGATGAGACTCATGGGAGACTTCTGTCTTCATGCAAAATATAATTGAAAGTTCAGTAAGTCCTTCTTTAGCTTCACTTTCAGTAAACGGATACAAAGATATTTACTCAGTAGTGTAACGTTTTGGAAGACCATTAGTCAAAAAGTATGATAAATCACAAGTATACCAATTTAATAACCAAATTTACCAATTAAATTACCAAATTAAATTGATATTGTAGGCATTGTTCATTTGAAGAGAACTGGGGTCTCGATTTTGCTCTCTACCTGAGGCTAGATAAACGTAACCTTGAGGATATGAATGGTGTGACTCCTTATTTAAGCACCTGTGAGTGAAGAATTGAGCCCAAAGAAGAGGACTGTAAATGCAGGTGTCTTTAGGTCTTGCAGATAAACATTGGTCCATTCACTTGAAAGGTTGCATACAATTTTACACCAACAGAAGATTTAGCTTTTAGAGTACATATTGGTTTATGTTCTTACATTCTCCGGAGAGAAATCAAATGGTATTTTACAAAAAAAATGGAACATTACTGTCTCCTCTTGCTGCTTGTTGATGCATCTGTTGTTTTCAATTAGCTTGATGGCATCCATTTTCAGGAAGCAGATGCTGCCCTCTTTTATACTGGTGCAATTCTGGAATAATTCCACTGACGTCAGTGAAGTGACTCCAAATTTATCCCCGGTGAAAGCAGAATTGTACCACAGTTCTTTTGTTTGCTTATCTACTATGGTGCTCTCTGGAAGGTGCACCCTTACCATACCATAAAAAGAAGGTGAGAGCCTTTCTGCTGTGCCATCATGTCCTTGATATCACACCAATGTGCCTGACTGGAGCAGAAGTCAGGCTGGTGAGGACCTGCCTGGTCACCAGATTTCCCCATGTTGAATGGAGCAGTTGCTGGTCCTACATTCTTGACTGCTTTCCTATTCCAGTTGCCATCAGCTTAGTCTTGCTTGGATAGGTTTTCCAAGGAGACCGAGATTTTTAAGCTACAAAAATGTGATTGCAAGTCTTAAGTAATAAATAACAGAAGGATAGAGGTAGATGTGAAGGCAAACTCTACGCCTCCTACAGTTTTTTGCTCCTATGGCTATGTGAAAATTCTTGCAGCCCTTGTAGGTTGGCTATATGTCTGCTGGCTTCACAGTCTCCATTTTCAGGGAATACTAAGTTTATACAAATTGGGCTACTTCTTTCCTGCTCTCACTCTGCTGATCTCAATCATACCTTCCCTGAAACTGGACAAAAAGCTTCATCTAAAAGCCATTAGCATGCTGTATGGAAAAATACTGCTTGAGATGGGGCAGATAAGGGTGAATAGAAGAATCAAGGTTAGTAAAGAGCACAGTAAATAAGCAGTGTGAGATAGGAGAGTAGTTCTTAAAGGAGTTCCTTAAGGATTAGTCCTGGGTTCTTTAAAAGTTCAGTAGCAGAGCTGAAATTTAACAGTGATGCAACCTATGCACCATCATCAAGACTGTGGATTAGGGCACAGAACTAGATAACTGAATAATTGACCTAAAGAAATGAAAAGATATTAAATAGGACAAGCATTAAAATCTTGATAGGTATTTTGGTAGCAAGCTTATCTGTTGAGGAAGGCAGACAAAAAGAATGATTGGGAGTACTAAGATCAGCCAGAGTACCAGTGTCACTTACTGAGCCACCAGAGTAATGCAGCCATAAAAACTGCAGGTGTGAATCTTTGAAAGTCTCAGGAGCACATTCAGCACCACCTAGGAAATGTTATTTCTGTAAGACCTCATCTGGAATGCTGTGTGTATTTTTGGTGACCTACATTTGGTCAGAAAGGATACATGGAAGAACAGCAAGAATGGAAACTGCTTTGAAAGAGGAAGCTGGAAGAGCCTGACTTTTCTAAGCCAGCAAAAGATTGACAAAACCTATAGTTAAAAAAATACTGTGGACAGAGTAGCCAAAAGAGATAAGAGCTATTTAAAATGAAAGGCAATGTTGGTGTTTGAACAACAGAGCATAAACTGGCTATGAATAAGTTTACTGTCAAAAGAAGGTGGTGATTTCTACTATGACAAAGATGAAGAAATGAAGACTCATTCCAGGCTGAATAGAAGCCAAGGGATAATATGGAAGTAATTACATACGTAATAGCCCAAGTTCAGTGACTTTACTAGAATAGTCTCCTGTACTTGAGATGCCACATAGATGAGAAGTTGTAAGATCTTCCCTCATTTCTTGTGTCCTCCAGCTCATTTGCCATACTGCACTATGTTTTTTCTCTATGGGCCTGAGGGAAGAGAATGAAGTCCTAGGAGTGGGGTAAGATGGGGCAGGGGGTCCCAGACCACTTTAGGAGCTAGTCTAGAGAGTGAACCAGAGTTCATGTCCTTTAAAAAAACCACCAATCTCGGTTCAGTGCTCTTCTTAACCTGGAACCTCTGCCCACCTTATCTGGACCTTGCTCCCTCTCCAGAGTTCTGTCGCTCTATGCTGACTTTCCTCCTTTCTGGGGTCTCTGGTAGTTCCCAACTACTGTGGGCTTCCTGAAATCATTAGAACGGTGCATATCACTTAATTCTGAAAAGAGCCTTGAGCCATCTCTGCTGCAACTCAGCCAAGTTATCTGATTTGGATGCAGAAATCAACAGCAGTGCATGATCTTAAACTCGGTTGAGTGGAAGGTCAGAGCAGTTGATAACAATGGCCACTCTGGCCTGAAGATGTTAGCAGAATAATTTCCTATTCCAGGCACTTTTCTGATGGAGACAAAATAAAGTTTAATGTTTCCTCTCTTACCTCTTTCAGTTCATTTCTGCCTATGGTAAACTCATATAATAACCCTTTAAGCTTAGCAGACAGACAGACAGAATAGACACTGGCCATCCAGCTCTATGTCACAAAAGCGCCAAGAAGAATCTGTCTTTATACTTTGTCCTTGAGCCTTCTACCTTGTTGCTGCTCTTTGCTCACTTCTGTGAGGAAACCATTATCTTCTGATTTGCATCTATATTTTGCCTAGCTGGTTCCGCTCTTTAACTTTGAAATACCTCTGTTTTTTGTCCTTTAAGGAGAAAGAAATAAAAAGCAAAGAAAACGTAGCCATGCACGTTATGAAAGCATGTGGATATGGAAACCACTTGAGCTTTATCCATGAAATTAGCAGGATGGTGCACACAAATCCAGTTGTCTCTAAGTTGTCTTAAGGGCTTGTTCCAAGTGCTTGATATAATTTCTTGATGGCAGTAAACCAAATTAAAAAAGGAATTATAACAAGCATAGTATGAACCAATGAGTTTCA
>VZTM01034135.1:0-12901 GCA_013400555.1 Jacana jacana | reverse complement strand
ATAACAAGCATAGTGTGAACCAATGAGTTTCATCTGAACCATGACCACTGTATCACATCTGTTTCTGAGCTCAGTTCACTTTGAAATTGATGAAAGAAGCCACCATCAGCATATGTTTGTGTGCTTCTTAATTTACTGTTGTTATATCATGTACACTGCCACTGTGTAAGCAGCGTTGGTCTTGAGGCGTGTAACGTATTAATGGTGGAGATCCTACTGCAGCAATCACCACTGCCATGTCATTATGAATTCTGAGTTCCTCCTGTTTCCACTCAGCAGGTGGAAAGGTTTTAGGATGTTTTTACTCATAGATTATGTAATGGGATAAGACAAACAAACAAAACCGCCCCAAAAACTATTATTGCTAATTTTCTGGGTGTATTGGGAAGAGTGGAAGTAGGTGCTGGCTGCAGTGTGCTGCAGCTCACCTCCTTTACTTACCTTTTTCATTGACTTTTTAAAAAATACTGCACAGATTTTGTGGACTGCCATTAGCACTTAGCTAAGTGAATTTCAGAGAAGATGAGTAGTGAGCTTTTCTTTGCATACTAACCGTTAATCAACATTTCCATAGAAGATGTCTGAATACATATTGATCAAGCCAGTTGCAGCTGTGATATAGCAGTGATGAGTTTTGGACACTGATGCAGCTTTCCTCTCCATCCTCCATCCCCCAGACATGTAATGTACGTAGCAGAAAAAACACCCTTCAGACCCTGGCATTCCTGCATCAAAAGCTTGTGTAAGGTTTTTCATTAGTTAAGAGACCACTTAATAAGAAAGGTGGACTTGGACTTGGACTTGGACTTGGAGTCAAGGGGACAGTCCCCAGTAATGTCCCATGAACTTTGAATGTCCCACAGATCTCACTGCCTTGGCAATAAAATGTGACAGTATTACGCCCTTTGGTTGCTCCTATTCCCTAAACCATTTAGGCAGGGAGATCTTTCTGAGTATCCCTCATCTCTTACCTAATAACTATATAACATCAGGCACCAAGGGGGACCCCTGCTCCCTAAGGACACTGTTGTATTGCTGTCATAACAGTAGTAACTAACATATAGACAGTGATGATCAAACAAACACACAAGAACACTTGGCCCTGTGCATGAAGCTCATGGAATAACCAAATGCTAACAAGTCTTGCTCGGTGTTGGCTTTGAGCCAATGCTTTGACCATGCTGACCTGATTTCTGTTTTTCAGGCTCAGGCACAAAATACTCAGTGCAACCCCCTTATTCGTGACTCTGTTCCCTTGCAGGCAGCCTTATAATTAAAGGCATGCAAAATATTTCTATCTGACAAAGCCCAGAGCTGACTTACTGCAAGGTAATTTGAAAGCCCGTTGAATGTGCTGTGGAGATAAGAAGCCGACATCAACTTTTCACAGCTAGTCCAAAAGAAGTAAATTTATGCAGGTTTTTCTCTTTTCACCCCTTGAATTGCTACGCTGGACCAAAGTATAAAAGCAGCAGAAGAAAATACACTGGATAAATTTGTGTTAGTTCTCCAAGCACAGAGGTAATTTGGATGACAGCAGCTCACTGGTACTGAGCAGTCAAATCTGCATTTTGAGTCTGGCAAGATCATTTTTTTACAGATTTTCATTGGCATTGTTAGGAACTAATCCTTCTAAATGCTTTCCTAGTTTTTGGTCCTTTATGGTCTTTCAGAGGAATATGAGGATGCATAGAATAGCAATTATAGCTCCTCATGGTTTATGTTTAGTCATCTATTGGTGATTCAGAAGCAACCATATGCTGAAAGGCCCAGATGAATCCTCTTGCAAATTCCTTCATGTCCTATAGTGTATTCAGGTGCCTGAGTCACTTAGATTTTAGGAGAGGGTCCACTGTCATGTCTTTTTGCCCACCATGATGCATGAAGAGTTTTCTTGATGGCTGAAATATTAGTACTCTTAATAACTCTTACTGATGCAGAGAGTTGGTTTCAGGCAAGTGGAGCCAAATTCTCAGCTGGTATTCATACTTTGGCAGATTTTTCTTCTGATGCCAATGAGGCAGGGTGGTACATGGCTTCAGAGACATTCTGGTCAGGATCTAGTCTGGATCTGACATTTCATTTTTCACATGCTTCAATTCCTACAGCTGTAGAATGGGAATAAGGTCTTTCATCAGCATGCAGTTGGGTGCAGTAGTAAGGATTTATAGGAACAATCAATGTATTTGTTGACAAACTAATTTTTCTCCAGGTAGCGCAAACAACCCTTTTTTCTCTGGGGCATCACAAGCAAGTGAGGCAGAGCTGTGAACCTGTAAGCCTTGTCTGTAAGCCTGTTTCTGATTTCTCATGGTTGTAACTTCCATAAAGAGCATAATTATTTTCACAGCTGGAAACAGAATGAATGGGATGTTGACCTTCTTTACTTGCTTCAGTGACATGGCCTCAGTTAGTATTTCCTTGTGCCTATACATCTTTTCCCATGCATCAATAATTGTAAACCTGACTACTAGGTCTTCAGGTGACTGTAGTGGGACTATAATAGTTAACTAATCAGCCAGGCACTCAAATGATATTATAAATATCGCTCCCAGAAGTTTGGTAGAAGATAGCATTAAAAAAAAAAATAATAAAAAAATGCTCATTAAAGCCTAAACACACCATGGGATTTTTTTCTAGTGATTTCAGTGAAATTGAGATGGACCAATAGCAGCACCATTGAAAATCCTGCCTCTTGCTCAAATCTGGATAGCTGGATTAGTATTTAGCAGTGAAAGAGCAAGAGGAGCGAAGGATCCTTTGAACACAAGTCACCCACTCTTTAGGGACTAGGGAGTGATAAATGAACTTGCTGTTTGTATTTACATTGCTGTTTTTGATCACACTCCTTGTCTCCAGGTGATTGTTTCTCTGGTGATCCCCTGAGTGTACGACCTGCACCATGCCACCTCCATTCACACCTCTACACGTGGAGCCCACCCAAGCAATGCCTTCCCTCATGGCGCTTTCCTTTAACTCCATGACTTCATCAGAGTGGCAAATTTCCTATAAATTAATGTGATTTGCTTTCAGTTTATTAATGTTTTACCATGCTAGCCTGATGTGTCTCAGCTGTGAAGGCAAAATTAAATATTGCTGTCTATCTGGGACCAGAGTTACGCCTTGGGGAGGAACAGAGAGAGAGAGTGTGGGGAGGGCTGAGCCAGAGAGGCAATGGAGACCCTGGGGAGGACAGAAGAGGTAAGGAGTGGAGATGACTATTACCACTGCCACAAACATGGCAGCAGTTTCCTTGTCCCCAACCCACTTTCCACTCTCCTCACCAGCACCTGCAATCCTGCCTTCCCAGGGCTCAGGTATAAGTGGAGCAGACAGGAGGACCTTGACTGTTTTGCTGTCTCCAGCAGCCTGTTGTCCTTGGCAACTGTTGTCTTTGCCTCTGCTGTAGACTCAGTTCTAATATTCTGTTGTGATTTTGTGTGCTGGTTCCCTGGGCATGCCCATAGGGCAAAAAAAAAATAAAATTTAAAACTGCAATGAAGATTAAAACAAATAAGGCTTTAACAAGGGCTAGCAACTCAAGTTAAAGCTGTTAAGGAAGGTTAGACTTGAGTAAAACTCAAGTTACTTCATCTTTTCAGCAGCTTTAAGCTGAAATAATTGACCTTGGTGATCCTTTTCAAAAATTTTAATAAGAACAAAGATGTCTTGTTGAATTCTAATTTAAAGTCGTTGACTCTGCAGTTCTCCCCAAAGATTTTTCTTGAAGGGATGCTTTGTGAGTCTAGGGAAAATTCTAAGTCCTGTGTCATAGTATCCTCAAACACTGATAAGAAGGCTTTGAAATCTGATGCACAGTACAAATTTTTATGTCTGTGGTTTGGCTCCATCTTTGGCCTATAAATGAGAGAGGATCAGGAAACTGTGTGGATGCTTTATCAGTTGAGCTGGAGCATATGTGCTAGGTGTCTGTGTGTGTGCATGAAAAGGCTTGAGCCCGAGTCCCCTTCTGGTCCATGCTGGACTGCTGCTGGCTAAACAAACTCCCAAGTTTTTGCAGGGATCTTAAGCAGAGTGCAAATGATGTGGTAATTAGCAAGATTGTTAGCTGAATTTAGTTTTGCACAGTACTTTGAACATATAAAGTGTGGGGTAAGCAATAGCTTCTATTAATTAGTCTCAGGCTTACCAAATAGACTTTCTCAGCAGCAAAAAGAAGCAGTTGTTCTGGAGGCTGATGTGTAGGTACTAGACTAACCCATTTAGGGGTTAAGCTTTCTGTTGTTTATTCAAGCAAAATGCCCACAGAAAGCAGATGGTGATCTTTCTAAGCAAAGACACGGAGGATCAGCTGGTATGCTGGCATGGGAGAATCTGTAGAATTATGCTGAATTCTGGAAAGCCTGAATATTCAAAGTAGAAACCTGTGATGGGGAGAAGTCTGCTTTATACAGACTTGCTGTCAGGAAACACCACCGAAAAGCCGGCGACGAGTTTGTAGGGTGGCAGAGTGCCATCCTGTGGGCTATGGAGGTATTTGACAAGGCAGCACTGGAATGTGCAATCCGCACTGCGAGAGCCACAATCTTGTGGCAGAGGTGAGTTCGGCTGCGAAGACTCCATTCGCATGAGGCAAGTTGCCTGCCTCGGCATTTAAAGTATTTAAGGGGCTTCCTTTGCTGCTGGAGAGATGTGCTGGGATGTGCCATGAACTTTCCACAACGTTAATGAATGACTACACCTTGGCTGTGCAGAAATGGGACTCACAAGACAGACAGCACCCCCCCCACCCTACACCTCCCAGTAACAGAGATACAGACAGGTTTTTTTTGTTTGTTTGTTTTTGTTTTGTTTTGTTTTGTTTTTTAGCTGAGCATGAACTGTCTCACAACATGAGAGAGGGCAGTTTCCTTTTGTGCAGTGAGAAGGACCTACACCACTAGGAGAGCTGCCTGGCCACTAGGCAAGAGTAAGGGGCTGGTTTAGGGAGCAGCGGGATGTTCTTCTTGCTGCTGAAGCTTTGTGGGACATGGGATTAATGATGTAGAAGGGGAAATATGTCTCCAGAGCACTCCTTGGAATAGGGAATGAGACCTGCTCTTTGTGCCTTCCTTCTTTCCTGGGTGAGAGTTTTTCCAGCAGCAACTTGGTCTTTGTTTTTTTGGTCTGCTAGTGGATCTTGAACACTTAGCAAAGACCATGCAAACAGGCATCTCTGGTAGTACCAATCACCACATTGCTAATGCTTGGAGCTTTGGAGCAATCTTTGGAGGCAGCTGCCTTAATTCATGTCAGTTACTTTCAGATACTTTATAGTTTTTACATTTCTAGACTTACAGGCATAGAAAAATCCTCTGCAGTCACTCTCCATTCTTCAGTCTTCAAAATCTTTCCTGTCACTTTCACTGTGTCAGTGATTGTAAACATTATTTAAATGGTGCTTTCATACACCAATATAGACTTGGATCTGGTTTCATATCAGTCCTTCACTGCTGTGCTATACTAGCTAATCCTTACTTATTTAGAAGATTTTAAATGACAGTTTTTGCTGCCTTTTGGCCATTCTCTTTGGGATTTTCACAGTATTTTCAATGTTAAATGACTACACATGTCTCTTTTTATTTACTGGGATCGTTTATATTGCTACTAATGATATGACTCGTTTTTTCTTCCCTTGGACAGGCAGGTGACAGGCAGGTGACATTACCTTAACCATGAAATACTTCCAGTGTAAGAGGAGTCTTGTTTGCTGCTAAGGAGCCTTACTAAATAAAATCACAAATTATGAAGCAGCATGGATTTTATCCCTGGAGATTGGGGAAACAAACCATAGAGAGCTATATTTTACTATTTCAAAGCATTTGTTGTATAATTAATCTTCACAGCCAATAAAAACAGGTCCTAGATATCAACTATTGAGTATGTTCAATACTCTTTTCCAGTGGAATATGTCTACAGTCTTTGGGTAGGATCCACATCAAGTACATCAGTGTAAAACAGCACAGAGTCAGATATCAGACCAACAAACCCTGCTTTGATTGTTCACTGTACAGGAAGATAGAGAAATTTGTCATGGGTTCACTTTATGCAGCTGTTGCAGACATCTGTCTCTGCCTGTGAATTGTTTGATGGGGCCTCTGATGGGGTTTCTCCAAGCAATCACTAGTATCCAGTTATTGTTGCTCTGTATTTTTGGAAAACTTCATATCTTTACTGACTTTTTCACTTTCTATAATCCTTGAATTGAAAACTTCCCTCTCCAACATATAAATATACAGGAAAATGCTCACATGACATAAAATTCCATGAGAGAATTTTGCTTTGAAGATCAGCACAGTTAGGCAGCAAATAAGAGATTTCTCACAGTTTTGGTGAATTCAAAGCAAGTAGGCAATACATTTTGTTGGTAGAGTTGGCTTTTTTCTAGAAAACATTTTGGAAGGCAAATGCATTGTATGAATTCTCACTTGTAATATTTTACATACCTACATATATCCATATGTATAGTCATTGCAAATAGATGTAGCTTCTGTGTGAGAATATATTTATATTTATATTCTTTATATTTATATCTTTCATAAATATTACATATACATATTTATATATTTTATGTACCACTGCCATTTTCTCCTTTCTGAATCTAAATAGAGCTCTTGACAAATCTTGTTCACTTCTCCTGTCTCTGATGTTTCTCCCACGTATTTCTTTTGCTTCCTACGCGCTTTGGCACTCTTGTAACCAACTTTCTGGCCCAGAGCCTTCTCACTAGTACAGCCTTTTTATAGCCTGGTCTTGCTCTTCTTTTACTGGCTACTTGAGTTTTTGTTGAGCAGTAGCAGAAGTTGCTAGAAAACATATAGTCTTTATGGTGGAGTAAGTTGCTCTCACACTCCTGTACCAAGCAGGAAATGGTGGAAAATACTGTGTAAAAATATAAATGGTGTGAATTCCGTGCAGTGCAAGGATTGAGTTACTTGTAGTATTTAGGCAGGTACATGCTTAACTTCTTTACACTTATGACTAGCCCTGTCACACAATTAAATTCTCTGGACCTCAGAGTTTTGTTTGCTTGGAACTCAGTCCAAAACTGATTAACTTAATACCACATCCTATGCATCAAAGTGACATGTAAGCCATCCTGTGTAAACAAAAATGCAACAGGTAACCTTTAGGGGCATGTTAGACTGGCACAATTCAGGCTTTGCACTGTTGACATGCAGAGGGAAAATAAAGGTAGGTATTGCTTGCATGATGAAAAACTGTCATGTGACTTTTCAGATTGTAACTGACTTTGGCTAATTCAGGGAGGACCAAGTGCCACATTTATTCCAGTTATTTCTGTCTTCCCTTTCTCTCTCTTTTGTTATGGAGGACTGCAGATTATTTTTAATAACTTAAGAGTAATCTTCTAGGTTTCATGTGTCATGAGCACAGATGGACCTAGATGCAGCTAAAATGCACTACATCAAAGTATGAGAATGAAGAAGTCTCTAAATGAAGAAAAGTCCTTGCAGGCCCAACACATTTTTCTCTTAGTTACCTAACTTAGTTACCTGAAGTTGTTTCAGATCCAATCGATGGAAAAAAATAATTCCCTCTTGCTCTTATAGACTTCCCTGAATTTGGCCTGGAAGAGGGTTATAAGCCAAATTTTTAATATAGATCTGTCTTAAAAGGACTTAAAATTAGACACCAAGAAAACAGCTACAGGAATTAAGAAGGCTCAGTTGCAGTAAAGGTCAGACCTTGGGACTCTGTTGTTGGAGCAGCACAGCGCTCTAATGCATGCTGCCATATTTTGCAACCTTTTAATATGCAGCTTTCATCTCATGCAAGAAGATGTGTGCAGTTCCCTGCAGCTATAAGGGAAAATACCCCATAAATCAAATCCCACCAGGCATCAAGGTAAGTGAAGAAATGTTGCACTGTCCATTGTAGCCAGTTGCAGCTATAATGATAAGATATCCCTTCAAATTCAGTCCCTTCAAACATTCTTTTTAGGAAACAAACCCTTAGACTGGTATGTCTTAACTGTGGTCCATGCAAAATAACACCTTTTTCTTGGTGTTTTTTTACACACATAATTTTTTTAAACACATAACACTTTGGGGTTTGGTTGCTTTTTTTTTTCCCTTACTAGGATGGATCCCGGATGCTGCAGTGCTGTCATGCCAGTATACAGCAAAAGAGGTTGTGGCATCTTCTAACTGTGGAGTTAGTGAAGTTTCCCTGTGTGCAGGGAATACAACATTTATGAGCAGAAAATTGGTTTCCTTGCTGTGCTGTTCTGTTGCTCTTGTTTTTAAAGGGGCTACCACTCTTTGTTCCAGGAAACTGAAACCACATGTGAACAGGGATCGAAGAAGAAGGCAGAGAGAATCCCATGCAAGATTCAAATGTGTCTCATTTCTGGAAAAACTACATAAAGCAGGATTCCATTGCCCATGGCTAAATAGCAGCAATTTATGAGCTGTTCATCAAGCAAGCACTTGAGCCCTGTGGGAAGCTGGAAGAAGACCCCCTTGTTGAAACTTATTTCAAACCTTTTTTTCAAGTGAAGGATCCAGTCCTGGTAAATGGTTAAGGTCAGCCCTTAGAAGAGCAAATAGCTTTCTCTAGCGTGACAAGTGGCCAAAGTCTGCCCATTTGACTCCTTGTCTTTTGGCATTGGATTACTGTGCTATTTAAAACTGTATTTTCATAACTCAGATAAATGGTAGATGTTTCACATAGCTCTATAAGTAGTAATCATCCTGTTGGTGCATATGATATCTAAGGGATGGGCCCATACTAGAGGTATTTCTCATTTACCTATGAAGTGTCTTGCTTAAGAGTATGTACAGTCAATTCTTGTTGTGAAAGTGTGAGTCAATTGCCTGCTCTAAAGGAGTGACTTAGTTTCAGTGGCTGTAGAGAGTTTCACTGAAATAGCACTGTTTGTAGTCTTTCCTGTGATTTAAAAGGCACAATAGCCAGATAGTTCTGCAAATGTAATATAATTGTATGTAGCTTTCCCAGAAAACGCTCTGAAGTCTTCCCCCATTGCTCCATTGTGATAAAACCTGTGTTGCTTTTCAAGCTCCACAAGTCCACGCTGTGCTGTGCTGAAACTGATTGAAAACCCAATTAGCACTGAAAGGTAAAGGGAAGAGAGGGATGCTCTGGCCTGGAATCCCCTCCCTTTGGCAGCAGCAAAGGTCAGGCATGCCGGCCAATGTCCATGGCCAAAGGTGGATCCACCCTATGTGCGTTGCCAGCTCTTTGCACACGAGAGTGGGAGAGTGGGTAGAAAGATTTGATTCTGGGATGGGAGAGAGTGGGAGGAAGAGTAGAGTAAAGGATACCCTGAGCATGATGACTAGGTTTTTCAGAAGGTTCTCTGATGGATGCTGGGCATGCAACTTCCCTAGGACTCTTTATCAATAACACCCTCTGCATTTTTGTGAGCAACTGTTAGCCTGTCTAGCAGTCCTCACAGTGAATGTGTGACAGAAAAGAAGTAGAAGGCTCTAATTTGGCAGCTCTTTGTACCTCCAACTGGCTAGGGCCATAATACCTTCTCATGGCTGCTGGCTGAGCGTCTGATCCTCTGATGACCTGTGTCTTCCTGACTTCAGACAGACTCATAGGACTGGGCTTAAAGGTGGCAGATCCAAAGATGCTTTCAGAGCAGGTCAGCTCCGTAGTGCTGAGTGTGGCTTTGAGCTCACAGTTCTTGGATGGCAACATTTGCTCCACATTCTTATTTGTTTGGGTACAAACAAAACAGAGACCTACTCTCCATTTTAGGGCATGCTAGCTTGTGGTTTAGGACTCCTCTGAGTTACTGTGTACCCTGATCTGTGAGGCGAGGCCATGTCTGACCAGAGCTGCCATGAACCCTTATTCAATGGGCAGTTGTCTTCAGAGTCAAGTGAAGTGCAGGTTGCCTTTAGAAAGGTGTGAATACGCTGCAGAAGTCTATGGGTATCCTTCAGATACCTGGCCCACAGGTCAGAGACTTTAGACCACAATGTGTGCCAGCACAAACAGCAGGAATGTTAGCTACAGGATCACTTTGCTTTTTGCTTCTGAAACCTTGCTCTGATACATTATTTTGAGGAAGACTGTTGGGATTTACAGGCCACGATCATGAGGTGAGATAAGTAGTTCCATCTCCCTTATTGGAGCTAGGATGATTAATACAAGTCTGGTCCAATATTTATGAGGAGCTGTGGATGGTAGGGTTTTTTTGATTGTTTGTTGCACTGAAAACCTGAAGGCTTTCAAATAAATTCTGTTTGCCATTACGTAAACAGAATTTTTAAATGGAGCATATGCTTTAGGCTGTTTGCTGATTTGGACTTTGAGAATAAAGTTCTATGTAGAGAATCCCACACGCAGTGGGAGAAGAGACTGTTGGGCTTGAAAGTTCACCAAGGAGATGAGACAAACCTGAGCTTTGAACAGCAATCATTGTCTTTATTGGTGACACCATAATATGTGCTTGACTCAAACAAGAACTTGATGAAATCACGTACCTAGGTGTTTGTGATTGTTCCTACCAGTGTGATCCACTGTTAAATAGGTTATCCAGATGAATAAAATCAATATTTTTTAAACTGTGTTGTGGTTTTTATGTGAAAAGACTGGTTGCACTCTTGGACTTTAAGTTCATCTGAAATATTAGATGTGGAATTAATACAGCTGTTCAGCTTTCTTATGACAGTTCACAGCCACTTGCGGAAGTGCATCTTTTCTCCCTCAGATGTGATGATTGCACTACTGCACTGAACATATGTCACATGGAAAGATGTGAAGGTAACTGGGGATGTCCTCCTCCCAGTCCTGCAGGGGTGATGAGGGATGACAGTGCAGCCAAGGCCTCTCAAGTTTATATCCAACTGAGTGATCTCATAGCTAGAGATTAGTATGGTGCTGGTGAGAGGGGTGTGTGTGTCTCATCACATCTGTTGGTACTGCCTCTGTCCCTCCCCTTCTCACCTCATGACCCTACAGATACCAAAGGGTGGATGTGTTTTAAAGGACTTTCTCCTTTCCTATATACTGTCTAGCTCCATTCCAGTCCTTGCCCAAGGAAGATATTTTGAAGATACCCCTGAGGTGCCTTTGCATCTCCCAGATTCTGAGACTTGTTGGAAACCTAAGCAAAATCGAACTGACTCAGGAACTTCCCTGTGTGTTGCCACCTCCCAGGTGGGAAAGCTAGCCTGCTCCATCAGGCTCACTGCATTTGGGAATCCTCAACAGTAATCCCCAAATTACTCCTCACATCTTTTGCTTGCTCCTTGACTTGGCAGCCACAAAAGTAAGTTTGTGTATGTGGAATTACCCACCAGGGAGGCATTCTGTCTGCCTCACAATCACACCGAAAGAGGGCGATGAGACAATAGTCAAGGAAAACGCCAGGCCCCCTTCCCCTCACTAGATGCAGTGGTCTATATCTTGATGAATGAAACAGGAATGCTGACTCATACACAGAATTTTTTTCCTTCCAGCTTGACACTGTGACAATACTGTTACCAGTGAGTATGTGCACTTCCCTGGTCCCTATCACTTATCCAAAGACCTGACTGTCTCTAATCACAGCCTCTTACACCTTGCCTGTCTTTCTAGTTCCTTGAGCCCTGGACTCTCACTTTCAAATTTGAGTTCACGCCTATTTTTTGTTTGTCTTACAAAGCCTTTCTTCTCATGGCTGCCTTATTTCAAACCACAGCCTCACCTGACCCACTTGCCACCTTATTTCATCTTTTCCTCTCTGTTTTTCAGTCCGGATGATTCTTGACTCCTCTTTTGGAGGAAAGAGGAAAGTTACTGTTCAAAAAAAACCTACATTAAAATGAATGGAACAAATGCCATTGAGAAACCAAAATGTGTCTTTGTTCCCATCATTACAGACACTATCACTGCAGGCCCTGCATCAACAGTAGTCAAAACCTGCAGCAACAGGCAGAAACGAGATTGCTCACAACTGCCAAAACACTTTACATGTGGATGCATTATGTCCAGGTATACTTCCAGGCAATAGCATCAGTTAAATTGCCTTCTGTTCAGCCAAAAAAAAAGAGAAAGAATTATAGTTAATCAGGTTTGCGTTACAATTCAGACCTAGTCATGTCCAGTGATGCATACCCTCTTTTCTCCCCATCACCACTACCTCTCCCCCTTTCCTGCTTATTAAGTAAAACTTAAAATGTCTTAGAAAAAAATATTTTTTCTTCCTATGAAAATGGCTGCTTTATCCAGCGGGCAGCAAAGGTTGAAGTACTACCAAGGAAGGAATGGTCATCTTTTCTTTCTCAGGCCGCATGTAGGTGGTCATTCATCAGAACTGTAAATGGATTATGGAGATAAAAGCATTTCTAGTCAGGCTGTAAGCTTAATCCTGACCTCCACTCTTGTAAATACATACAGAATGTCATGGGTGGAGTGATTGACTTCACTCATAAAAGAGAAGTGGTGGAATATTTATTAAGGTGAAACAGAGATTTAACAAAATTAATAGTAAATGCAACAGCATTTTATGAGATTTGATGCCAAGGTACGCTTGGTCATTTACTACATAGAGGGTAGGGTCAGACGAGCTGTCAGAGAGACCCTCCCGCTGAGTCACGAGGTTCAGAAAGGACCCCTGTGCTTTCTAAACTCCTTCTCAGGTGTCCAGGTGTGGCTGGATCCAGTCCTAGTCCCAGACTTCATCAATGGTTTGTGGGTAAAGAATTATGTGGGGACATGGCTAGTATCAAAGGGCCATGTTTCTATGACTGTGATGCATGACATGCCATGTCAAACCCCAAGGCAGCCTGCTACTGTGTAAGACTAAGGAGTTCAGCCAAGTGAGAAAGGCACCTCCAAGCCGTCTGGCACGTATACAGGATTGAGTGGTGCCTACCACTACAGAGACAGTGTATCCTTGTACTAATCAACAATCTAAGAG
>VZTM01034134.1:93763-108962 GCA_013400555.1 Jacana jacana | reverse complement strand
ATGGGGTCTCACCAGGGCAGAGTCAGATCATCTTGTCCAGCCTTTCCTGGCAAATGCATGTTCTAGAAGAGGTGGGTCAGGATCCTGCACGGCTGTATCTTAGGAGTGTCCAGTCACAGGGAATCCACAACTTCCCCAGGGGGATTATTCCAATGGCTGATTGTTCTCCTTGTGAAAAATATTCCTCCTGTGTCCAACCACAATCTCTCCACGAGTAACTTGTACCCATCACTCCTCCTCAAACTTTCCCCAGCAACTTCAGAGCAGATGCACATAGAAAGAGGTAGCTGTCTTTTTATAACTGCTTTTTCTTCTGAGTTTTCCTTCTACACATCATCCAATGGCTTTACCAGCACTCGGGAAAAAGCTCTAGGATAGAGTTTTACACGGGAGGCCCAAGCCCTTGGGGGCCATGGGAAGCCGACCAGAACACCACTCACTGCTTCTGCCCACTGTCTAAGTGATAGAAGTTGCTCTTTCTGTCACTTCCTTGGCAGAATATAACAAAGAAATTGCAGCAAATGGGAAGGAAAAAGGAGCTCCTGCAATCGCTATCAGTAGCAGTTCCAGCACAGCTGAACTCCGAGTTGAGCCCCCCAGAGGCACGCAGCCACCACTGACAAAAACCAGTTACTGTGCCAAACACACACCACCCAGCAGTGCTGCTACAGCCCAAGATTAGAATACATTTAACAGCCTTCTGTTGCACAAGCAGTGATGTCCCCATGTATGTCACCTGAAGGCTGAGGCCGAGCAGAAGTGAATTCTCAATTTCACAACTCCCTAGAAATAAATGGAGTTTAATTTAAACAGGCCGAGTGATGTGCACAACATGAAAGCCTCATGATTTCATAAGCTGGATGCTTTTCACCTTGAATTCCTGCCTGTACTCTAGCACAGTCACAATTCAGGTATGAGGTCAACTTGCACAGCAAGCTTTAAAATTAATATCATCATTATTTGGTCAGAATATCAACTGAAACCGAAAGGGGCTGAAGGGGTTAACTGCTACAACACTTCAATGTGGGAGAAACCAGTCAAAGCACCAAAGAAACGAAGAATTCTCTATGGAACAAGTGTCACTCCGGTCTGCTTTTTAAGTAGGAGAAAGTTACTTCTTGAAGTTATGCACAAAAATGTAAGTCAACCACTTCAAGTAACACTTCTAAGCATCCAGGCTTAAGAGCTGGTTACTCTAAATATCATTATGCTTAATTAAGTTTGTATCCTTGGGGCTGAACACCAGTAACGAGCAGGGATCCAAGCACGTTTTTACACAGCAAAAACCAAAAGGTCGGGAAGTGTTGTCACAAGCACTAGAACTTTCCCCAAAAGTAACACAAGAGATGAGAAGGCAAAAAAAAAGAAGACCTGGTAGTAAGCTGTTATCTAGTTCTAGAAACTAAATTCAGCTGTTTGTTCACTAAGTCGTGGCCACTGATCTCATTCAGAGATTGCCTAACGAGGCGCGACAATTTCATTTATGGAAATAACTTGACAGCCCCTGAAGAGCCCAGATTTAATGCCAAGAGACAGAAGGGGAGAGGGAGGGGAAGGAGCTGAAATCCTGTGCAACAGGCTCAGCTGACAGCAGCATTCCTCCCTTAAAACTCAAAAAATAACGAGGTGGAAGAATCTCTCAGCACGATGGATTTCAGTTTCTCCTACTTCATTTCTTGCTTCAGGAATGCCTTTCCCTCCACTCCACCACTAAGGCCCTTGTATGTCACATTCCTGCTGGAATAACACAAACCAATCCTGGTGTTAATGTTATTGGCACCTAAATATTTACATTCCACAGCAGCCAGCTTGGACTCAGCAAAACCCCAGAAATGACAGTGTAACAATAAAGAGACCTGTAAATCCTTCCCGTGGCACTTACCGACCACCCTCAACTTGGTAACCAGCTCAAAAGCTTTGGGGAATCCTTTGATAAGCCAAAATGTAACAAAAATAGCAAGAGGATTAATCACATGTATAACAGGTCCTATACACCCCTCATTAACAGAAAACACTGGTCCTCACTACCAGGCTTTTTAGTCTCAGAGCTTTTATTTTATTCTTCCTTTTATATTTGAAGCTTTAACGGATCTTTAGAATCATAGAATCATTTTGGTTGGAAGAGACCCCTGGGATCATCCAGTCCAACCATCAGCCCTACTCTACAAGTTCTCCCCTACACCAGATCCCTCNCTCACCAGTGCTGAGTACAGGGGGACAATCACCTCCCTACTTCTGCTGGTCACACTATTCTTTATGCAAGCCAGGATGCCCTTGGCCTTCTTGCCCACCTGGGCACACTGCTGGCTCATGTTCAGCCTCTTGTCGACCAGCACCCCCAGGTCCTTTTCTGCCAGGCAGCTCCAGCCACACTGCCCCAAGCCTGTAGCGATGCATGGGGTTGTTGTGGCCCAAGTGTAGGACCTGGCACTTGGCCTCATTGAAGGCCATGCCATTAACATTGGCCCATCTATCCAGTCTGTCCAGGTCCCTCTGTAGAGCTTCCCTGTCCTCAAGCAGATCAACACTCCCACCCAACTTAGTGTCATCTGCAAACTTACTAATAGTGTTTTCTATGTCCTTATCTATATCATCAATGAAGATATTAAAATGGAAAGGCCCCAATACTGAGCCCTGAGGAACACCACTTGTGACCGGCCGCCAGCTGGATTGAACTCCACTGAGCACCAATTTAAAGAAAAGGGATGTCATATTTTAGTTCCAATTCTTTTCTTCTATATATTTGAGGGGGAAAACAAGCACACACACACACACCCCCCACCCCATCCTCCCATATCTCACACGGGGAGACATAAATGAAGACTAACTGAAACCAGAGATCAATGGGATGCTTCTAAGAGGTGAGTGTTGCCTCTGCAGGCACCACTGGCCTCTCCAACACCAGAGCTCACTCCCCGTATTACGCTGTTTCCGATAAACCTTCTCTGCAACAGGATTAAAGGCAGTCCCAAAATACCAGCGCTAATTTAGTGCTCGTCAAGATGTCCTCAGGGAGGCAGGATAAAAAGGAGAGACTAAGCATAATTATACAAGAGTAATATTAGGAGGTGAGCTGGTCTTTGGCAACCAAAAGTAAACATGTTTTCCTGAATATTTCCTCCAAAGCACTTTTAAGAGGCAAAGAATAAAGAGGGGTAATAAAACAATGCACTTCCTCAAGAAATGCAGTGGGAGAGCGGGAAGGGAGGAGGGAAAAGAGAAAGACAAGTAAGGGAAAAGCACCAGAGAGAGATTTGCGTTAGTGCTGCTGTCACACCATCCTCTCCCTCGCTGGTGAAACAGCCACACACCAACCCCTGGACTCACAGAAAACCCTAGTCCCTGTCAAAGCCCTTTCTCACCGCCTGTAACTTTTAGGGGTAGAGAACGCGACAAACAAGCCTTGCAAACTGTGTCACCAAACAGAATTAAGGTCAGTGTTGTCACAGGGATTACGATACCAACTCCTTACGCCCATGCCAGCCGCCCAAGCAGGGCGAGCAGCTCACTCTAGCACCCGTTTGTGAAGCTGAAGCACGTCAACTCCAACCCTATACGGTCCTGTATTTCATTCCTCTCTGGGGCTGAACAATCCCACCGCGCCCAGAAGCCCCCGAAGCCCCCGACTGCTTCGATGTGACATCAGGAAAGTGAAGGGAAAGCACAGGGGAAACCTACAAAACACTTACCCTGCTAGAGCACTGCTTTGAAAAACAATCACTAGGGGAGAGATAGAGAGGGGAAATGAAGCATGTGGAGAAGATAAAGCAGGTTATGATCTCCTGAGGTCAAGGCACCCAGTAATGAGTCTTTTCCCGACTGTCACGACCAGAACATACCCAAAGTCTTGCTTGTTTTCAAATAAGACTTCACACTCAGTCTTTACTACATCTTGCAGCAAAGGCAACACTTAGAGGCTCCAGTGACCAGTGAGGTGTGCTTTTCCCTGCAAAACTCACCTCAACTCCCCAGTGCCTCACAGCTACCCCACCACCAAACCCTTCCCCTGCGACACTTGGCCATCAAAAACAACTCTGGACCTCCCTCTTTATCTGACAGGCACACTAATTCAGGGTATCCCTCTGGAGATCACTGCTCCCTCTCCAGAACAGCAAACTGGGCTGTTCTGAACACACTGGTTTACAGCCCCTTTGCCTCCCACAGGTAACAAGCCCTGAAACAGACGTCCAGCTCGGTCTCCTCCCCACCGAAGGGCGTNAACTCTGGACCTCCCTCTTTTTTCTGACAGGCACGTTAATTCAGTATATCCCTCTGGAGATCACTGCTCCCTCTCCAGAACAGCAAACTGGGCTGTTCTGAACACACTGGTTTACAGCCCCTTTGCCTCCCACAGGTAACAAGCCCTGAAACAGACGTCCAGCTCGGTCTCCTCCCCACCGAAGGGCGTGATGAAGCTGAGCTGTGGGGCTGAAGGGCCTCTGGAATGGGACATTCTCCAAGGGGAAAAGAAGAGAGGGGTAGTTTGTTGCCCAGCAGTCAGCCATGCTCCATCCAGCCTCTTCCCATTAGAGCGTACTGAGGCACCGAGCTCCCCTTAACAGTGCCAAATTTAACAAAATTGGGTGTTTCCAGCAATATTTAAGCCAATATTATTTTAAACATACAAAACTTCAGATTAGTAAAAACTTGAAGTTGATCTCTCCTCACCCACACTCTGAATTAAAGGCATGAAAGCTCTTAAGATACTGAAGAACAATTTGCTCCCTGTACCAAATTGCCAGCCCCAAAAGATTGTGTTTTAAAGCAATCAGGGTGTTGAGAGTCACGGCTCAGGGGGAGCTATCCTGTTAATCAGTGCCACTGTGTCTAACAGACACCTAGAAAATTAAGTAGTTTGTGATTAGCTACAGGGAAAGAAAAATTGTTATACTGAACAAAATACCACTGAAAAGGCCAGAAAAATACAGCCAAGCACTTCCACTGGCCTAAATTAGCGGCACAGATATTGCTGTAAGGGCACAGTCATGTTATCCAGAGGAATTGCATTCCTAGGGCTTCAATTTCAGGTTTGAATCCTAATTAATTATTCTAGTTGTCAAATACTGGAAACACAGAAGCCATCCATAGATTTCAGTGGATATGGATATGTTATAACAGGAATAGCATGACTTGTAACAATACAGGAGAAACTAACCTCCCCTACCCCATACTCTACGTGTAGCTATGTGCACAAACACTGTCAGGCACGGGAAAAGAACAGTTTTATAATTATAAAACTTTGTGTTAGTACCTTATCAGCAAAGATTATGCTGCAAATAAACACTAGCAGAGACCTGTGATGAGTTAATCCAAAGGGCTGTGGATCAGAGCAGCCAGTTGTGGGTCAGAGACCTATTTCTAGTAGCCAAAAGTTCCTGATACACACTTTCTGTTTCCTTAAAGATGGAAAGTTGGGCAAAAGATAAGGCATAGTGAGAAGATGAAAGACATTTTGTGCATTACATCCACTCCCTGGCTGGCAGGGAAAGCCCAGCTCCCCCCACCAGATTCCAGGCACACTCAGTAGCCAACATAACCAGAAAATAAGCTGAATGCTTTAACAATCTCCTACTGTTAAGACAAGTATTATTTGATGCTCTAATGAAGAGGAAACCTTAGTTGTTGTAATTGCAAGTTTTATTTATAAGGAGACTTAAATTCAGATCCCTGAAGTGCCTCCATCCCTCTGCATCAGGTCCCACCCAGAGACTGGGGAGGCAGAGAGGAACCAAGGCTGAGCAGCATTACTGCTTCTCCCCTCACCCTGCCCTGCCCAGACAGCGATGGGGGCACTCACTGTCACATCTGATCATTGCTTCACAAGGCTCTGTAAAGCCAGGGTGATGGTATAAAATCACCAACACAAACAACAGTGATCTCCAAAAGCCTGTGTAGCACCTTCCTGGGGATCCAGGTGGGCAGCAGGATGCCCATGAGCCAGCACTGTGCCCTCATGGCCAAGAAGGCCAATGGCATCCTGGGGTGTAGTAGAAGGGGGGTGGTCAGTAGGTGGAGAGAGGTTCTCCTCCCCCTCTACTCTGCCCTGGGGAGACCCCATCTGAACTATGGTGTCCAGTTCTGGGCCCCTCAGCTCCAGAAGGACAGGGAACTGCTGGAGAGAGTCCAGGGCAGGGCTACCAAGATGATGGAGGGAGTGGAGCATCTCCCACAGGAGGAAAGGCTGAGGGAGCTGGGTCTCTTGATCTCAGAGAAGAGGAGACTGAGGGGTGACCTCATGAATGTTGATAAATATGGAAAGGGTGAGTGTCAGGAGGATGGAGCCAGGCTCTTCTCAGTGACATCCAGTGACAGGACAAGGGGCAATGGGTGCAAGCTGGAACAGAGGAGGTTCCACTGAAATAGGAGGAAAAACTTCTTGCTGGTGAGGGTGAGGGAACCCTGGCAGGGGCTGCCCAGGGAGGTGGTGGAGTCTCCTTCTCTGGAGACATCCCAAACCCGCCTGGAGGCGTTCCTGTGTGACCTGCTCTGGGTATTCCTGCTCCAGCAGGGGATTGGACTGGAGGAGCTTTCAAGGTCCCTTCCAGTCCCTGAGATTCTGGGATTCTGGGATTCCTCCTACAGAGAGCAATGACTGTGAGCAGTTTCACAAGGCCAGTGTAAGTTCAGAAAGCAGCACTATTTTCTCCTCCTCCAGAGGCCTCTTCCTCTCACCCAACCCAATCAGGCAACAACAGTTTGCTCAGTAAAATATTTGCCAAGCACAAAACTGCTAATGCCTGTTGTAGAGTTTGTACTTATCCTTGGCAATGCATTGGGAAGGGAAGCCATCGATGTAAAGGGCGCTGGCTGATTGCAATGAGTTGCTAAAATACAGAGGGAGTAGCCCTAGACTGGTTAAGGGCAGGAGAAACACCAGTTTAGTGAACCCTGAAGAAGTTATTCCTCAAATATTTGATCCTGCTGCATAGTTTTCATCTATTCTTATTCTGATCCATGGCTTCCTTCTTTCAAAATGAAAGGAATGCAGACAAACTCAAAGCAGCCATAGAAAGACACGAAGATTTGATACAAAATCCAAGCTTCAGTATGGAAAAACACACCCCAAGACTAAATATGTGAATAGCTTTTTTTTTTCATTTCATCTTCCAAAAATAGTAAGACCTGTACATGTAGTGAGATCCCCAGAGACAGAAATCAGTACCAGCATGGCAGGTGAACAAATATATAGAGCACACCCAGTGTGACAACCACCGACATTGACTTACTTTAATAGAGGACGTTTGACTCGAGAATCCTCCAAAAGTTCTTGAAACAATTTCAAAAGATATTGCACTTTCAGAGTGGGAAGCCCTTATGCACAAACCACTCGAGACTGCTAGGAATAAACTCCCTAAAATAATCTAGGAGTTTCCTCTGGTCTCCTACATACACTTACTTTCAGGGGGATATTATTTATCCTCTGATTTGAGCTGTTAGAAGTTCTGGTCAGGAGGCTGTAGCTTTTCTTTTATAAAAATACATATATATGGATATAAACTGAGCCCCAAACATCCTCTGAGAAGTGTGACAATGCCCAGTGACCCCAGTTTGCTGCTCTCCCACCTCTTGCCCCTGTGGCATCCCACTCTGTGGTCACAGCATCGTTTCTTCTGGGGTGGAAGAACACTCACAATACAACATGCTCGTGTGTCCAGACCAGTAAAACAGCACCCCACATACGAGCCAATACTGGGTAGTGTGAGCTGTGTTTCTGTCCTGGTTTGAGGACCACAACAGCTTCCAACATGCTATGCCAGAGGTGCAAATTTACAAGTTTAACACCAAACTTGTATTTTCAACACATTTATAGTGTCAGATTCACAGTTATCATGTTTTTCCAGCAGAGCCTTAAAGCCTAAACTCAATGCATGTGCCCCCTCATAAACATTCTCTGCTCTATCACACACAACACCTACACCAGCTGGGAGGGAAAAACAAAATCTGAAACCCACCAAAAACCAAGCAACAAACCCTCCAAGGTTAAGGATGTCCCTGGCCGCTTTCTGAGCTCCCACTGTTGTTTCAGTGTCACCTCAGGTTATCTGCCAGTTGCCAAAACACCAACATTTACAAAGAATCAGAGGGAAAAGCCATTAACACACTTTGGTTTTCCCTTTTCAATCACTTTTTCATTCCCACCTTATCCAAAGCCAGCACATTAATGTCTTCCAACATGAATTTTATCTCTTTTTTTAGGAAGAAAGTATTTCTGGCCCAACTTTCATTGTCCCCAGCTGGCACAGAACACTTTGGATGGGTGTTAGCTTGCTTCAGTGTCCCAGTAAGTCACACAAATATCCAATAAGAGTCAATCACAGAATGACATGGGGTTGAAAGGGACCTCTGGAGATCACCCAGTCCAACCCCCTGCCAAAGCAGGTCGCACAGGAACATGTCCAGGCAGGGTTTGAATGTCTCCAGAGGAGGACACTCCACCACCTCTCTGGACAGTCTCTGCCAGGGCTCCGTCACCATCACAGGAAAGAAGTTCTCCCTCATGTTTAGATGGAACTTTCTCTGTCCAAGTTTGTGCCCACAAACTTGGGGTCCTGTCTCTGGGCACCACTGAAAAAAGCCTGGCCCCATCCTCCTGACACCCACCCTTGAAGTATTTCCAGGTGTTGATCAGATCCTCCCTCAGCCTTCTCTTCTCCAGACTAAAAAGACCCAAGTCCCTCAGCCTTTCCTCATCAGAGAGATGCTCCAGGCCCCTCATCTTTGTGCTCCTCTGATGTACCCTCTCCAGCAGTTCCCTGTCATCCCTGAACTGGAGAGCCCAGAACTGGACACAGTGCTCTGGATGTGGCCTCACCAGGGCAGAGCAGAAGGGCAGGATGACTTCCTTCTGCCTGCTGGTCACACTGTTCTTGATGCACCCCAGGATGCCATTGGCCTTCTTGGCCACAGGGGCACATTGCTGGCTCATGGTCATCCTGTTGTCTACCAGGACTCCCAGGTCTTCTTCCTCAGAGCTGCTCTCCAGCAGGTCAGCCCCTAACGTGTACTGGTGCTGGGGGTTACTCTTCCCCAGGTGCAGCACCCTATAATGTTCAAGTCATTTCTATTTCTCAAAGTTTGAGGTTCTAGATAAGAAAGCTTTTTTTTTTTCCTCCCCCCTTTAAATAAGAGCTAAGATTCTGATTGTGTTAGAAATTATTACACAGGCTGGCTAATGAAGGTCCCGAGTTTCAGTTTCATTGAGGAACCACTGAACTGACTCTTACCTTGCAGCATGCATCTGTAGGCTGATTCAGATATTGCATAAATGTGTGGTGGCATCTCATGGCGCTTCTTCCCTCTGTACATCTCGATAATGTTTTCGGAATAAATCGGGAGGTTCTTGTAAGGATTTATAACTACGCAGAACAGGCCTGAATAGGTCTAATAAAAAAATACAAAAAAAAGAGAGAGAAACATTTCTGTTAGTAACCAGCGTTGGAATAGAGCCATAAAGAACAGAAAAGGTTTTTCTTTGAGTTGTTTGATAAAAAGGAGTTCACTTTTGTTCTAAGTACGTGGTATATTCCCAATATTGGTGCCGGTTCTCTTTAATTACCTGCCTAAAAAATTAATTTAAAGAGAATAAATGTGACTGAGTATGAAGTGGAGCATCTTTTTGCCCCACAGATATTTTCTTCCCTGAAAGGGCTGTCAAGCCTTGGAAGAGGCTGCCCAGGGCAGCGGTGGAATCACCATCCCTGGAGGTATTTACAAGCCAGGCAGACGCGGTGCTGAGGGACGTGGATCGGTGACGGGGTTTGTCAGTGTTGGGTTGATGGTTGGACTCAATGATCTGTACGGTCCCTTCCAACCAATACCACTCTATGATTTAAATCTCTCTTCCATTTGCCAAATTACAGGATTTATGGACATCTTTGGTGTTCAACTCCTTCAGTAAAATGCAAAATCAAATTTATCTCCTCCTTTCTGGAGGAAGTGAGAACCTCTATTAGCCCAGTTTGGAAAAGGAAAGAGCCCATTTCCAATCCCTGCTATTGTACATCTTTCCTGCTCATCAACCTCTCTCAATCCCAGAGTAGTCTCCTCCTGGAGGGGTCATTCCCTGCCCATGTGATGGACAGCCTGGCCCTGGCACTGCAGGTGACATTCCACACCCTGCTGGTAGAGCTGACACTGACCACCAGCTCCCAGCACTACTGCAACGGCAAGAATCACCACAACAAGTGTTACATTCCTTATTTCATTGACTCTCATTGAGGCATTTCTGTTCAGGCAAAAAAATGCCTTCAGTCTTCCAAAACTGAGCAAACATCCCAACAATACGTGCAGGTCCACGTGTCCCACGAGGAAGCATCAACAACTACTTCAGAGCAGCTCAATCCCTGCTCCATAGACACTATTTAGAAGGAATTCTGTTAGGAATACCCCCAAAAGCAAGCAGCACGCAGGCAGCACTCACACCCTGCTCTCTGGGAGGGACAGAGGCTGAGCTCAGACAGGCAGGTTTGCACCATACAAAAACCAGAGCTAATCCAGGGTGTTCCCTGAACCCAGGCACCTGGATGGCTCCTGCCTTTTCAAATCAACCAAAACCCATGGGGTTTAAAAAGGCAAAACTCTCTCTATTCACCTTCCTAAGTGTATTCTTTTGGGTCATTACTATTAATCACATCTTTACAAGCACAGGACCATGAGCAGGAGAGACAGGTTTGGATGGAAAGTGTATGTTTCTGAATGTCAGGAGAACTCTGTTTCCTACCTGTGAAGGCTGAGAGTAGAGAGAAGACAGAGACAGTGAGCAGAGAGCATTAACAGCTGCTGAGGACCTGCAGTACTGAGCAGGTAACTCAGGATTCCTGTAACATTTGTTGGTTTAAAAAATATATACATGTTTCTACTGCATTTGTATGAATAAAGTAGCTGAAATTCCTGAGCTGCCTTTTTTTTTTTTCCCCCAAATAAAGCAGTTATTTGGAAGAAAAAGTGTCCTATTCTTTCTACACCCACAAGGGATTCTTGAAAGGCAGAAGGTGATCTCTGGATTGAGTCAGGAGCACCATCAGTGAAGAAAGAGAACTCTGTTTTATGGCAGACATCCTGCCATAAGGACATCTTATGTCCTTGCAGGAAAACAGTCAGGTCAGATCTGGATGATAAGCACCTGCAGGGCCTCACTCAGCCAAACACCCTGGGCAATAAGGTATTTATTTCTCAGGAGAAAGGAAACAGATGTTATCAGGTCAACTGACCCCAGCATAAACAACAGCATATCAGTCATTAACTCAATGTAAGTGTGGCTCTGTTGGCAAGTGGGCAGTTCCTCCCCAGCCACACATCCCTACCACTGTCCCTCTTGCCAGCACCAGTGTCCCTGCCATAACTGACCCAGCTGGACACTGCTGGGGATAAATTACAAGAAGAATTGGTTGGGAATAGAATCAGTTCCCCAGCCAAACTCCTTCATGACCCTAGTGATACTAGAGGGGAGACAGGGAAGGCACAACAGTTACTTTAATAGCATGGTACAACTGGCTGTGGAGTCAATTACCTGATAAATACTGGATCTATGTTCCCATCCAACTATCCTCCCCATTATGCTCAACTGGGGCACCCACTTCCATCTTCAACGGCTGCAGGTGAAAGGCAGGCATCAAGAATGACCACAAGCCCCATTTCCATTCTAGTCTTCAAAATCAGGATAACCAGAGACAGGCACAAGTCCACCAAGCCCATCGTGCAATCCCCAGTTCAGAATCCCTGAGCAGCACTCATGCTGTTTCTCCTCTACAGCTACATCTGCTCAGGAAGAGACATGTTTCTTGCTGACTGCAGATGAGATCTGGTCACCAGCAGAATTCACACAGCCAAAGACCATCTCCAGATCTGTCCCAACACACCCCCTGACCAGTGTAAAGACATTTTATTAAGCCAGCAGACCCCTTCACATAATGGTTAGGGTTGGAAGGGACCATAAACATCATCCAGTCCCACCCCCTGCCCTGGGCAGGGACTCCTCCCACCACACCAGGTTGCTCCAAGCTCCCTCCAACCTGGCCTTGAACCCCTCCAGAGGTGGGCCAGCCACAGCTCCTCTGGGCAACTTGGGCCAGAGTCTCACCACCCTCACAGCAAAGAAGTTCTCCCAGGATCTCATCTCAATCTCCCCTCCTCCAGTGTAAAACCATTACTCCTCATTCTCTGGGATCTCTAGAGTCCCTCCCCAGCTTTCCTGGAACTTCTTTAGGGACTGGAAGGGCTCTAAAGTCTTGCCAGAGCCTTCCCCAGGCTGAACCCCACCAGCTCTCTCAGCCTGTCCTCACAGCAGAGGGGCTCTACCCCTCTGATGATGATGATGTTGCCCTTCCTCCAGTATGATTCCAAGCTCTTTTACCCAGCAGCATTTCTCATCCCTAGTCTGATTCTTACCCATCCAGCTTCAGAGACTTGAAGTCTCCCTCCACAAGCTGCTCTTCTGCATCTTGCTGTGGATGGGACCTCTCAAAGCAGGGAGGGATGGTTGAGCTGTAAGGTCACTGATCTATGTTCTAGTTGCATTGCAGAATCCTCCCCTTTGAAGAGGGACACCTCTAGTTCACTGCAAATTCATCTAAAGCTTTTATCAGTTGTTTTGGTCATTTAGGTTCACAAAGGAAAGATGCTGGGGTTTTCCCCCCACTATCACTGCCCTTCCCAAGACAAGAATAAACTGACCTAGTAAGTAAGAAAACCCAAAAACCCAACACAAACCAGAAAGTTAAGGGCTAGAATAAGAACAATTATTTGAAGATTATCCTTCCTTCCTCCCCTCAGTTACTTGGCACCTTGTGTTTATTTCCCCAGCACAGAGATGGAGCTAATATTATCACTGTTTCTAGCAACATAAAGAATTAAAAATTTATAAAAGCAAATTCAACAACCCTCCACACCTCTGTTGATGATATCCAACCTGGATGCCCTTCTAGACAATCTCCCAAGGCAGTAACTGGATGGATCAGTGAACCTGGAACGATCAGGATTAGCAGAGCCCAGCTAGAGGCCAGCATAACTCACCCAACCAAGAGGAAGACCAGTAAGTGTCCTGGGCAAGCAAAAAGCTTATTCAAGAGGCTCCATAGTGAACAGGATCAAACTTGAAGTTACACAGCACAAAACTGCAGTGTCACCGGCGCTGGGGTTCATTCATTTGAAACTAAGTCTAAAGGACAGGCTTTTATCCCTGACCATTAGGCCTGTATCGTGACACAGCTCCTCACATACAGCACCCTCAGCTCCAGCATCTTGACTTGCTGCACATTTGTCACTCATTCTCCTGCAGAATTTACAAACCACACTTTCTTCAAAACATCACCACACTGTGAAGCCTTAATTTCTTCAAAGGAAGATGGAACCAAGTTATCCCACAACTCTCCCCATTTTCCTGACCATCATCTATTGCAGAAAGCAGCTTAAGAACACATTGGTGGGTTGTTCTCGTGGCTCAGTGGGCAAATAAACACAGAAGGGCCACTTTACACAGTCCCATTTAATTGGGGGGGGGTGGGGGGAGAGGATTTCTTACAGCTATTTTATAGCTGCAAATCCCATATGACAAGTATATTACAGTATCTAAAACAGCAGATTGGGCATCCAGGCTTTCTGCATGCAAACTGAACACACAAAAAGTAGGATGAGATTGTTTCACACACCTTGAAAAGGTTCTTGGCAACCAACCATAGAAAGAATTACTAGGAATAATTATACATGCCTTACAAAAGGACACCCTACTTAGTAAATACTGCTGAAAGATGCCCAGAGCTTTCTGATACGTCAAAGAGGCAGAGTGATGCCCTGTCCCTCCTCTCAATCCTGCAGGCTGTGATTTCTGTCCAAATCCTCAGACCCAAATTACAGTTAGGATTCAGCACAGAAGAGCTCCAGTAAAAAGCCAGCCTGGATGAAGAACCTCATTAAAGATGAAGACTTCATTAAATTTTTCAGCTGACAGAGGTAGACACTTCTATTAAGGACTCAAAGACAAGTAAAGGTCCTTATTCACCTCGAGATGATGGGATCAGCTGCAAAGAAGCCAGTTGTTCAAAGCACACCAGCTCTCTCAGCTGAAGAACAGGACAGAGAATATCAACCAAGAGCACGACGCAGCGTTGGAACGCACGCTCTCCAGGCAAGGCTCCAGAGACAAAGAGTAAAGCAGTGCTCTGACAGAGCTTTGTTATACAAACTCTCCTTCAGGACACTAATTGTGGAGTTTGAATGTTTCCAGATGCTCACAAGCCTTTATCCAGTAGTAGATCACTTAGTAATTTGGATTTTGGTAAGCTATCCCAGACTGCAGAGTTGATTATATTCCTAGCAGTCAGCAGCCCGAGAAAGAGGGACAAGGAAGTGAACTACTGGCAAATAGAGCCAGTTATTTCCAGGTGAAAGCACTTGGGAATTTAGGCTCTAAGTTCACAGTGTGGGCTCCACAACAAGAAAGGTTTTCATGGCCTGTCTTCCCTTAAAACCGTATCAAACCCTCGCTGTGCATATGCCACGTGGTGGTATTAGTGTCAAAGTCTCGTACCATTCCACAAATCAATAGCTCAGCTCTACATTTCTGGCAGCAAGGAAGACACTGTTGTGACTGGTAGGTTGTTTCCTCCTGCCACAACATCAAAAGGCCTCTTTAAAGCATCCCTTCAGAGCACATTAGCGAGATACAGGTAAATTTGGGGGATTTGCAACAATCAGTTTGCATCACCCGAGTACCCAAGTTCAACATTTATCTCCAGTTCTTCAAATACACAGAGTGACAGATTCCCTCTTCTCCTACATAAATAATTAAGTTGAAGTAAGCATCTAGACATCTCCTATTATTATCTGAAATATAAACCAGTAGTTTTTAGGCTGGAAAGCAAAGTACGTTCTCAGCAGCACCCATGTACTAACCCAACAGAGCAGCAAATTGTACCATCACAGAATTGTCACTTCCTGAGGTCATGGGCTCCTTTCACACTCCAAGCCCTACCAAGTCCCCTGAGTGTAACTGGTTTTCTCACATACTACCTTTCACAGGACCACAGAATCTCAGGGATTGGAAGGGACCTGGAAAGCTCCTCCAGTCCAACCCCCTGCTGGAGCAGGAACACCCAGAGCAGGTCACACAGGAATGACTCCAGGCGGGTTTGGGATGTCTCCAGAGAAGGAGACTCCACCACCTCCCTGGGCAGCCCCTGCCAGGGTTCCCTCACACTCACCA
>VZTM01034134.1:81638-93745 GCA_013400555.1 Jacana jacana | reverse complement strand
CTGATACACCCCAGGATGCCATTGGCCTTCTTGGCCATGAGGGCACAGTGCTGGCTCATGGGCATCCTGCTGCCCACCAGGACCCCCAGGTCCCTTTCCCCTACACTGCTCTCCAACAGGTCATTTCCCAACCTCTACTGGTACCTGGGGTTGTTCTTGCCCAGATGCCAGACTCTACACTCGCCCTTGTTCTAGTTCATTCAATGTCTCCCCCTCCCTAAATGAGGTAGTTACCCAATCCTAAATTCAAGCCTTAAAGAAAGGAAAGGCAGCTCCTCAGTCTCAGAGGGGCCATGGGCTGTGGTGGGACACATACTCTCTGCTTTGAACACCAGCTAATCCCCAGCCACCACCCACCTCCCCTCCAGGCAGGGGCACATGGCAGCCCCCACACCACCACCCTGAGAAACCCAGAAATTAGCCCAGACATCTCTGTACAAACCCAACCTGCTAGATTAAAAGAAAATATATAAAAATCCACCAAGTCCTGTTGATCCCCAAGAAGGTGGAGTAAAAGGTGCAAAGAAGGGTATTCCTGGGGAATACTGGGAACCTCTGCTGTGGTACAGGAGCCACTGACTGCTACTGAGGGCAACTGAAGAGTGAGATCTGAGCTGGAGGAGAACAAAAGGGAAGGAGCATAGTGGTTGAAGCACAGCCCAAAACTTCAGAAGACTTCTCTCTGGATGTTCCTTACAGCTAGCAGTGGAGAGAGAGAGGGTTCACCAGCACCATATAAACACATCACCTGAAGGCTGTAAATGTGGAAGAAAGGGGGGAAAAACCCAACATTAGATCAGCAGCTGAGGTTATTCTCCTGCTCAGTCAGCTCACTGACTCCCTGAGCCAGACAGGCTCAGCCCCTCAGCCAGCACCGCTGCCTCAGCCACAGAAACTGCTCAGCCATTAAATATGATCCTGGGCTGCAGCAGGGCCAGAAGAGCATTCTATCCCTTCACAGGGCTCCTGCCTGTCGGAGCCTGACTGTTCTACAGACGGGCTACGATGACCTACCTGTGACTCCTGACGCAGGCACAGCTCAAGGGGTGTCTTGCAACACAGCGCATTCCACCACGTGCTTCAACAGGAGTCCCCAGTTCAAATTGCTGCACCCTGCTAGGCTGCTATTTTTTTATAGAAAAAGAATATTTGACAATAAAACACACTTTTTCATACCTCTACTTGTCTGAGGGCAAGAATCATAGAATGGTCCAGGCCAGAAGGGACCTCGAGGGTCATCTAGTCCAACCTCCCTGCAGTCAGCAGGGACACTCCCAATGGCCCAGGGCCTCATTGACCCTCACCTTGAAGATCTCAAGGGAAGGGGCCTCAACCACCTCCCTGGGCAACCTGTGCCAGTGCTCCACCACCCTCAGAGGAAAGAACCTATTCCTAATATCCAACCTAAATCTGCTCTTCTCCAGCTTGAAGCCATTGCCCCTCGTCCTGTCCCTGCAGGCCTTTGTGAACAGACCCTCCCCAGCCTTCCTGTAGCCCCTTCAGGGACTGGAAGGTTGCTCTGAGGTCTCCCCAGAGCCTCCTCTTCTCCAGGGTGAACAACCCCAGCTCCCCTCAGCCTGTCCTCGGAGCAAAGGTGCTCCAACCCCCTGAGCATTTTTGTGGCCCTCCTCTGGACCCCCTCCATCAGGTCCATGTCCTTCCTCTCTTGAGGGCTCCAGCCCTGCACACAGTGCTCCAGGTGAGGTCTCACCAGAGCAGAGCAAAGTGGGAAAATCCCCTCTCTGGATCTGCTGGCAACACACCTTTTAATGCAACCCAGGATGGGATTGGCCTCCTGGGCAATCTTTTGCCCAGATTTATGGGATTCACTTCCCATAAATCCTTCAGGCATTTTTAATAAAGTAAAACCCTACAGAGAACTACCTCAGCTTGGTCATATTTATGAGTCTTCCAAAAAAAACAGTTAAATTAAAAACAAATTCCTGTGTCAAAGCAGCCTTTACAATTTGAACCCCAGCATTTCTTCCACCACATATCAGTGACTGTATCTGGTCTGTGTTAAGGAGATGACACTGAGTAACAAGCTCCACTTCTTACAGGTTCTCTCAATACCAGGCTTCAACACTCAGCAATGTGAAACATTCTCAATTTCCAGCAGGAAAAATCAAAGCAATTAGAACACAGAAGCTTATATAATGCCACAGATTGTTCTAGGTTATGCTCTGGCCTCACAGGAGGCAGCAGCTTAAGAGAAGAAACAGCTTAGAGACAGCTCCTCCAGTGCCGTTTTGTAAGAGCTTCCACCCACAGCAGGCTCTGGAACTGGGGGCTACAGCATATTTCTCATTCTTTCCCTCTTCTGCCTCAATAAAATGGAAAGTACATTAAAAAAAACCCACAAACTAGCACAGGGCTGCAGATCAATTAGAGGTAACACTTGTAATTATCAAAAAATATCTGCTGAAGTAGCATTAATTGCCCAACAGTAAGCATGCTTTCCTCTTTACTGGTGGAAAGAAAACGCAGTAGGTGTGTACACAGAGAGCAGTAATTAACAGCAAGGTTCCAGGAGCTCTCAGTTGTACAGAAACAGCTCCCAACCCTTTAGGACAAAAAGGGGGGAGTGGGCATGGAAGACAATGCATAGTTCATTAGAGCTTGGAGGACTTTAAAAGTTGAACCTAACACCCTGGAGGGTGCTTCACCATGTTTTTTGTCCTTCCTCAAAGTACTGTAAAACCAGGCATCTCTAGCTTGACTTCCCCTCCAGCAAACACACATCTCATACCGTGTGTCCCCACTTGGAACCCTCTAGCCAAGCACCCAAACATAGGTTCATGGGCTCACCAACAACAGACAGCACCAGGGGGACAGCCCACACATGGCCATTCCAAGGCAAGGGGCCCTCAATGGGTTAATACATGTCAAGCATTTCAGAAATTCTATTAATTTTAATCCCTCTGAACGAGGTCAGGAAGCAGTTAAGTAGCAATTGCAATGATTTATGGGGGTATCTGTAAGCTACAATAACATCAACTGTGGGCAGCAGACATTCTCCAGGAGAGCTGGGACTAGAACAGATGTGGCAACAGCAACTTTATGGTTTTTTTTAAACTAGATTTTGATAATCATCTTGGATTTGGAATATCTGAGTTTTCACTGTATGTTAATCACAGCCTGTGTCTGAGTGAGCGAGTCCTTCATCCCACCTTGTGGCACTGGGTGCAGGAACGGCAACTTCTGAGCACACAAGGCAGACTTTTGGTCCTGTCATATCTTCTCTCAGTCAGAAAAAGATGTCAGACTGGAACATTTATAGGCCCATTGAGGGGAGAACATGCATCTGTCCAGAAGTTTTTCAGATATTAGTCTGCACTTACCAGTCAGACCATTAAAATACAACCACCTACAGCTCAGATGTCATACTTCTCTGGAAAACTAAGTAAAGCGTGTCAAACCTCTACAGGATCCATCCTGCCAGTGCTCACCAGAACGCTCCACAAGAAACCTACCCTGGTTTAAGAAACTAGTTCTGTTAACAAAGATGAGCATAAGGTGCTGGTTTTACATTCATTAATAGAGTCTGTAAGAACGTGTGGAGATCGAAAAGGGAAATGGAAGAGTATTTTCTGGCCATCAAAAGGAGCTCTGACCCAGAGGCAGAGCCCTGACTCAGATGTATCAACAGCCATTAGCTTCTTCACTCCAGTCCAGCCAGTGGCTGCAGTATCAGAACAAGCTGCTTCCCATTTAGGTAGAAATGAGGTGTTTACATTCCTGATCAATGCGAGCAGCTGCATTGCAATAAACTGAAATGCTTTCACTAGACTTAGAAATTCAAAACACTAACAAAGTTATATCCAGATTGCTGCCTAACACAGCATGACCTGGAGTGTTCAGGAACACCGACCTCTCACTTCCTGCAGTTTTAGAAGTGCTGTAACACAGATCAAAATTTACATTCAGAGCTCAAAATAAAAGAAGAAAGGCAGGGGAGAATATAGAATCATAGAATGGGTTGGGTTGGAAGGAACCTTAAAGATCATCCAGTTCCCACCCCCTGCCCTGGGCAGGGACACCTCCCACCAGACCAGGCTGCTCCAAGCCCCCGTCCAACCTGGCCTTGAACCCCTCCAGGGATGGGGCAGCCACAGCTTCTCTGGGCAACCTGTTAAGAATAATCACGTTGCTCTGAAGTGAAAGGAAGAAACTCTCCAACTGCACACTAACCAGCCACTCTCACACCACTGCAGAGAAAAAAGGGTGAACAACAACTCAAATACTTTAAGAAAATAAAATATTGACAGTTCTCTCCACGTGAGTCAAAATGGGTAGTAAATTTTGAGTAGAACGCCTAATATTGAAGATAACTGACATACATATATATATATACACACACATTCTGCACAGCCACTGGAGCTAATGCACTGTTGATACTGAAGTGCAGGAGATAGAGATGGAGAAAATGCCTCCTCCTACACCTGCAGCTCCTTTGTGGCTCCCAGACTCCATTTGCAGCTCTCCATCAACACACCTCAGTATCTCTCCCCTTCATATTCCATATGCAGCATCTGGCCTCCTAGCACTTCATTTTCAGATTAAATCCTCCTCTTTATCTCCCCTGCCACTCCCATCTCTTCCCACCATGACCAGCGACCCATTCCAAGCATCTCCCTTTTCCCAGGACTATAGCAGAAGGAGACAGCTACAGTTTGGACAGCCCAGGTCACTTCTTCAGCTGGGCTTCACACACCCCCAACAGCAAAATGACACCACAGAGCTCTGAGCCATGAAAACTGCTCCTGAACCTCTGGACCTTACACACAGCAGCTCAAAAACTGAAATAAGTGATTTCCTGCATTCAAATACCCCATTGGACCATGAAGAGTTTGGAAGCTGGTTCATGAGAAAGCCTGAGCCTCATGATGCAGTGACAAGGAGAATGAATGGAGCCATAACCTTGGCTACCACAGCTTGTCACAAAGCATTAAGGCAACAGTGCTCTTGAACTCAGCAGCCTTCAAGGCTGCTAGACCCTTAAGATCTGCTCTTTCCAGTGGATGTCTCCATTTCATTGCCTGGTTCAATTATTTACACACACAGAAGAATCACATTGTTCTTACGTGGCTTAAGCAGAACCCAAACATCTGGGGCTTCCCCATTGTATTTCACATGGAGGCCTTGTAAGACTAAAGATGCTTCCTCTCTCAGGCTACAAACCCCAGTAACCCAGGACCAAGGTGACGACTAGATTCCTTAAAGCACTGCCCCCAGAAAGATCTCTGTTCAGCACAGCATGAGGAGATTCAAGAACCACCACAAAACCAGCCCAAGCAAAACTGTGTTTATGCCAAGTCTGCAAAGGACCTCCTAAGCCTTTGGGTGTTCCTCTTGGGTACCTTACAATGAACTACCCCCACGCTATAGCTATGAAGGTTATTACTAACTACAGTCTGAAGCTCATTTTAAAGCCAGTCACTCTAAGCAGAGCAGGCAGAAGAGTAGAGTTTTAGATAATACTGAAGAATTGAGAGTTAACAAGGGTCTAAGGTAACCAAAACCTATGATAAGCCACCAGTATCACAGACACAGGAGACCAGTTTGGAGTATTAGTGATTCAAATGATACATCACTGCCACAAGCAACGCTGATATTCCTAGAAAAGCACAGAAATTGGAAAAATTCAGCTATGAAACACAAGGAAGAATGAAAACTCCTACCAAAGGTAGAAACGATGAGAGAAGAAAACCTGCTGTAGGTGGCTGCACCTTCACAGAACCAACACTTGTACTTGAGGTTCAACAAGAGCAAGTGTAGGGTCCTGCACCCAGGAAGGAAGAATGCCAGGAACCAACCTGCTGGAAAGCCTTCTGAGGAGAAGGATCTGGGGGTTCTGGTAGATAGTAAATCATCCATGAGCCAGCAATGCACCCTAGTCACCAAGAGGGCAATGGAATCCCAGGCTGCACAGGGAAGAGTGTGGCCAGTAGGTGGAGGGAGGTCATTCTCCCCCTCTGCTCTGCACTGGGGAGGCCACAACTGGAACACTGCATCCAGTTCTGGGTTCCCCAGTTCAAGAGAGACAGGGAACTACTGGAGAGAGACCAGTGTAGAGCAATAAAAATGGAGGGATTGGAGCATCTCCCTGATGAGGAAAAGCTGAGAGAGCTGGGACTCTTTAGCCTGGAGAAGAGAAGGCTGAGGGGAGACCTTATTCATGCTCACAAGGATCTGAAGGGTGGGTTGAAGGAGGATGGAGCCAGACTCTTCCCAGTGCTTCCCAGTGACAGGACATGGGGCAATGGACACGAGCTGGAAACCAGGAAGTTCCACTCAAAGATGAGGAGAAACTTGTTTGGGGTGAGGGTGGCAGAGCCCTGGCAGGGGCTGCCCAGGGAGGGTGTGGAGTCCCCTTCTCTGGAGACCTTCCAGCCCCTCCTGGATGCAGCCCTGAGGGCTGTGCTCTGGGCAGCCCTGCTGTAGCAGGGGAGTGGGACTGGGTCATCCCTAGAGGCTCCTTCCAAGACTGACAGTTCTGTGATCCTATGATGAAAACCAAGCATTTAAATATGAGCAGAGATCGCTGCAGAGACTCCTGAGATTCAGCAGGATCGTGCTTCATTGTTGATGGGTTGAGGAGAAAAGTGCAAGAAGTCATAATGATAGATCTGCCCCATCCTCAGGCATGAATATAATTTAGTGCATTTCAGAAGAATTTGCAAAGATAGCACAGCTTCTCTAGGAAAAATCTTTAACATATTCCTCAGTTACACCCAAAATAAACCTTAAGTCAAGAAATGGAATCAGCAATGTTAGAAGTGGAGCAAGAAATGAAGTTATTTCATCTCCAAAGCAAATCTGGGATCCCTACAATGACCACCATTCTCCCCAGCAGTTCTTGTACAGGTCTTGCTACCTTTCATCTCCTGTAGCATCATGAACAGACCAGCAATAACAGGACCAAGCACCAACACCATGCTTCTACAACCAGCTGGTCTTCCAGGTTCTCCATTTGTGTTCCTCTCCCACAGCACAGCCATGACACAGCCAAGTGACTGAGGTCCTGCCGCTTGGCAGGCATGAGAAATGCTAGAAGTTCCAGAAACTCCTGGCCATCCTTACTTAGGTGTCACCTGAAACTCTTCTTGACGAAACGAGTGTCACTGCCCAGATGACACCAACTGGCTTTAGTCAGCCTTCTCTGTTCTTCCAGCAGTGTCATTTGGGAGAGGTAGATTATAGACTGGTGACTAGGCCCACTCCCCAAACCCCTCAGCTTGATTATTTCCTTTCTAGGGATCGAAAGGAAACATGCATCCCCCCCTTCAGTTGACATTCTGCTTCCTAGAAAGGCAACACACCGCTTGCTGCCTACCCTGAACTAATGGCAACCAAACCAGATTCACCATCTCAACTCCTTGAGCCCAACCCCAAATTGCAAGATTGCACTTTTGGAAATCAAAACACACTTCGAACCAACTCTTGTCACGGCCAAACCACCATCATTAACTGAATTAACTGATAAAGTCAATTTGGGCTCTTTTTGAACCCGGGGAACACCAGCAGGACACGCAGGGGATGGCGATGGCTCCAGGCTGTGCCCTCAGCAGCAGCGACAGTGTCACATTCAAGAAGTTTAGGGATCCCTGACAGAGATCCCTCCCAGAACTGCACTAAAAACCCCACCAGCTCAAGCTCTTGAAGTTTCTCTGCATGGCCTTATTGATCTGCACCAGCATTCAGCCTCTACTCTAGTAGCAGCCACAACTGCTTCAAAACATAAGGCAAGTTTTAACTGCAAACAAGAAGCCATTATTACAGCCACACAGAAACATTATTCTCGGTAAGAGCAGCATCCTCCAGCAGTGTTGCTGTAGCTCACACCTCCAGTTAAAGCCAACAAATCCATTAGCTTCTTGATCCCAACCAACTTCTCCCAGCTGGGGGTGGGGAGGTCACTGGTAACACAGGAAGGCAGTAATCCTCCTGTGCAACAGCAGGATCCCAGCACCGAGCACCCAGGCTTTAAAACCTGCCTCAACAGGCAAAGGATGAAAATAAAGTGCCTTTTTGGGAAGCGGAGAGGGGAAGGTAAAATAAAAAAAGCTAAGTGACCTATAGGATATCCCTTAAATTCCACATGTATGATAAACCAGCCCTCCACAGAGCAGAACTCTTTGATTTGCCACCATCCTCAGAAGCATTTGTGGCCACGTTTCCTGTGGCCCTTGGACTCAATCCTGCTGTGACATTTAAGGCTTTCAGCTTTTAACCTTCATAATGAAACATAGCTACAACAGCTGTCATTAATTCTGTAACAACTAGCACTATCATTGATACAGATATTGAAAACTTTTGACCTATGAATTTATTTACTTTTAGCTTTCAATCCTGTCCTTATTATCCAATCAGTTTACTTATAAGCTTGCAGGAATCATTCCAGAAGTGGGTTTTTGCTGAGCTCTGCAGTGAGGACCTTGGTGTGAGGCACTGGAAGGGTAAAAAGCCAAAAAGCCACAAAGAAAACTGATAAAAAAAAAAAAAGCACAAATACATGAATATTTTGAAGTTGCACATCATTTTAATAAGTTCAAGTATTACCAAGGGCCAAGCAGTAAAGGTAGCCTGCTGATACCTAGAAGGAAGGGACCATGAGCCAACTACCTAGCGGAACTGGATGAAGCACCCTTCAGCTTCAGCACAAGTGTTCATTAAAAGGAGCCAAGCATTTAAGCAGATGTTGCAGTTTCTTTCAAGATAGAAAGTCTACTTGTAGCTCTTAACGATACTCTGACTCAACCAGTCACTATGCAGCCAGTTTGCCAAGAGACAAGGAGCTCCTCTCAAGCCTACGATACACAGACATCGTTTAACAGTGCTCGAGGCGGGAACCAGTTCAAAACCAGTATCAGTAGCACTGCCACTCCTAACTCTATAGAAAGATGGTGGAAAGCCAGATGTTCCAACCAGCTCTTCAAAACCACTGAAAAAAAAAAAAAAAAAGCAAGCTTTATCTTCTTGGTTTATTTTAAGCACTTGAACACATTCTTTCCTGGCCCACTAAGATGATACTGGATTCCAAAAAAGACATTTTGAATTCCTAGCACTCTCCAACTTCAGCTTTTAAATAATAGCATACTCTCTTATTATCATTTTTTAATACGCAGCAAGTTAAAACAAGGTATCTGCTTATTCATAAGAGCAATTAAACTAGAGTCATTCAGCAAAGGTAGGTTTTGCAACCCCTTGTCAGCTCAAACAAGCCATTTGATACTATTCCCTGTATCAGCTAAGTATGTCTGAGGCAAGTGCTCCAACGAGTGGCATGAGCTAAGCACCCAGAGTTGCCATTTAGCAGTCTATTTTTGAAAGATGCTCGCAGAATTATTTCCATAGGAGAACTCTTTATTCTACATTTTATGACAAGGGGGCTCTCGACCTGTGCACGGCGTGGAAAAAGACCCTGGGCTAATCTAACTGCTGGGGAGACCGAGTATTGAGGCCGTAGGAATCAAAGCCAAAACCTGCTTTGTACATGTCAGGGAAGTAAAGGAATGGGAATCAGATAAGTTTAGCTGAATTAGCACCCATAATGAATCTAATAATTAGTACTTACATAGATGAGCCCAGAGTAATACCGATCCTTTAAATTATGCAATACAGAAGCTTCATTTAAACAGGTTAATTCTGCCATGTCTTCTACTTTAGAGAACTTGGGAGGATTCATCTTCTGAATATCATCTTTATTGACTAGTGCTTTCTTTCCATTCTCTGCCAGTTCAACCAAGACTTCATCCCCTTTCTCCTCCTTGATGCTGGCTGCCTCAAACCCATGGCGCTCTGAAGGAATCCACACCAGCTTTTTAGCAGTCCAATCAGCCTGGGTGGCAGGGTTGTAGATGACAGCCCTGTCCACGAAGAGGTATCTCTCCGGATCTTCCAGTCCGGATCTCTGTGCCATCGTAGGAAGTGAGGGTGTCCACTATCAGTTACCCTGTGAATTGTAGGAGAAAAAAAAGCAAACAGGATGTTACACACCATACTCTTATCACTAAAAATTCGTAGTGCTTTGGTACACCCATCAAATGACCTGTCACTATTGTCTGTATCTTCTCTTAATGAAGAGGCATGATTGATTTCTTCCACAGTGTAAAAATACTGCTATACAACTGAGGGCCCCTATTTGTACAGCAGCTCTCCAGACAAACCAGCTGCCACCCCAAAGTTAAAAGCATCTGTCAAGTAGAATCCCAGACCCGGTACAGGGAACTTGGTATAAACTGGTTCTCACTGTGCACCAACAATGGAGAGACATTGCAACAACGGCGAGAACTACGAGCAGGAAAACCATGCATCTGCCCCTTTTGTCCTTAAGGAAGGAAGGAGAGCAAGTTTAACAAAAGCTTGCCAGTAAATTCAACATCAATTGAACAGTAAAAAAGCATAAATGTATATATTAAAGTATAAAATATTTCAGTGGATAGCCAGCTAACCACACTAACAAGGCAGCAGCAATCCTAGGTTTGAAAAATGTGGATTTTCAACTACAGACAAGAGCTTGAGCCACTTGGGGCTTCCACAAGCCATCAGGTTGGCTAAATCTTGCTCATTCTCCCTGAAAAGGCAAGACTTTGCATTTCTGCAGCCTGCTCCTGCACTCAGTCGTGAGCGCTGACATTACCACATCCCAAGAAAATGTCTCCCAGTCTCAAGCGTACCTTGAGGCTCAAGATGCAGCAGGGACTGAGGTTAGCTTTTCCAACAGCTTCATGTGTGATATGAAGGGGAAAGAAAAAAAACTGCTGACAAGAGCTCCCACACACTCCTTTTACTTATTTGCCTCGATTTAAGCGAGGCCACTCCATCTCCAGGTTAATAATACTGTCACATCCAGGATTCTTGGAGCTCACAGTTTCTTTGGTAGCTGCCCGAGGAGCAAGAAGGTGAAGGCTGACACCTAGGACTCAGGTCATTAAGTACCTCGGGTTTTTTTCACACACTAGATCTTTTTCTGCTGAAGCTGCCATTAGCTAATAGCAGCCTATTCCAGCAGGTAACCAGAAGGTGAGCTTCAAAAGCAAGCAAGGTTTCGCAAAGCGCGTTCGTCATCTTCCACGCGATGGTATGCGCCCTGATAGAAGAAGTTCTGCAACACACACCCATCCTCCTCAGAGGAGCCATGTAATTAAATCCAATAGCTGTGCCTCCATCTACGGCATGGACACTTGTTCCATTGTCCAACTTTATAATGTAAAGTAAGCGTGAAGTCACTGAGCCCTTCAGAGGTTTGAGGAGCAGACCGTTTACTACAGAGGGCTTAATTCAAATCAGGAGGTGATGACTCAACACTTGAGGTATTTTAGAACCTCCAAGAGGGATTCACCAAAAAAAAAGGAGATCATTGAAGGGACACCTTAAGTGACAGCTGGACTCCTCAGCCAGAAAAATGAAGATATTAGTCAAGGAATGCTACACTTGGCTCAAGAAAGCCACAAATTTAATATCTGAGCTTCCAACCCAGATTCACAGAATCCCAGAATCNCCTTGGTAGCCCTAAACAGAAAGCTGCTTGACTCCACCATGCTGGACCAACAGCTGAAGGTCCAACAAAGCCCCAGAAGACCCTTGCTGTCCTCCCGTGCCGTGTCAAGGCTCCCGAGAGCTCCCCAGCCAGGTTCGAGGCAGGCACACACCTTTATGGCTGGGTCTGGGCTCCACACGCCGAGAGGAGCGAAACCCAGAGGTCGGATAAAACTCGTAGGACAAAAATTTAATCGGTATCGTTCCCCAGGGGAATTAAGAGGCTGAAATGAATGCATGGGTTGAGTTCACACCAGCTCCCCAGAAATACACCTAGTGTTGAGGGATCACAGCCAGTTAGTTCCAGGGTCGCTTATTTCCAACTTTGGCTTTTAACGCCCCAAAACCCATCACAAAGGACCCTCTGCAGAAGCAAAGCAAGTCGGGGCCGAGCCTACCCAGGGCTCCTCCGTTAACAATGGCATTCAAATGAAACACACAAATGAGCGCATTTATCATGCAGGAATCCAGCACTCCCGAAAGACAAAAAGAGAAGAAAAAGAGAGAGAAAAAGCCCTAAACACGTTCTGCTCCTCGAAACAAAAGGGGGGCCGGGGTTGGAGGGG